>OX451395.1:559643-622720 GCA_949629135.1 Eremobia ochroleuca | reverse complement strand
CAGCGCCCTGGGCAGCCTCGGAAGTTTGAAGATGCGGAATTGCGAGCTTTACGGGATGAGGACTTAACGCAAATGCAAAAAGAGCTTGCAGCTCAATTAGGACTCACCCCAACAGCTCTTTTCAAGCGTTTGCATCAAATGGGAAGCATTAAAAAACTTGCAAGATGGGTCCCACATGTGTTGAGAAGTATATTTTTTACGAGAATCATAAACGTAAAAGTTGTGGGTAGATCCCGGGCAACCCTCTACATCGACGCTTAAAGAAAGTTCTTCTGTGTATCTGGTGGGACATGAAGATTGCGCTTTATTATGAACTTCTGGAAACTGGTCAGACGGTGACAGCGGAACGCTACAGTCAACAACTGAATAAATTGAGCGGATAACTGGATCAGAAATGGCCATTCACTGGGCAAGGAAGCCGGCAAGTCATACTGCTGCATGACAACGCTCGACCTCACGTTGCTCGTGCGACTTAAAAGAAGACCCTCTTGGATTTGGGATGGGAAGTTCTCCCGCAAGCGGGATATTCACCAGACTTGGTCCCATATGATTATCATTTGTTCCGCCCAATGCTGCACGGCTTATTGTTAGTGGATAAACAGTTCAAAAAGCTGGATGATGTGCGTAAATTCATCGATGATTTTATCGCCTCAAAGCCTGCAAGTTTCTTTTGTTCTTTTAAATAAAAAAAAATAAAATAAAAAAATAAAAAATCGGTTAAAATTAAGTCATACACATAATAACATAATTGAAGCCCTCGAGGCTCGATGTACCTAACTATTGGGTTGGCTAATAAGTAATGAGCGAAATACAACTATTTTATTTGTATTTATTTATTAAATGAATAATTGAAAATCATTAATAATATATTCACCGTCGTTTTCTACTACCATTCGCCATCGATCTGGCAAAGAATGAATGGCGTCCGCATAGAACTTCGTTGGTTTTGAATTGAAGAAGTCATCTATGTATTGTTTCAAGTGTGGTTCATCGTCAAAGCAGGAAAAATATTTTGTCGTGTTGTGGACGTTTGCGATGGATGTCAAGCTTCAGTTTTTCGAGTTGATCACAGTATACTGTTGCTGTAATCGTAGTATTAGTAGGAAGCAATTCCCAGCTTATTACTCCATGTATATCCCACCAGACAAAGCATTATCTTGCGAGGATGAAGATCACCTTTTGACGTTGGTTTTCCCTGTTCTTTACCGCGCAGCCTGTGCGCTTGCGTGTGTGATTAACATAGAAAACCCACTTTTCATCTCCAGTGACAAGATGATCTAACCAATTAAATGTACGGCGGAAAGCCGATCAGCTGATCTTTACTTAATTGATGTGGTACCCAAACACTATATTTGTAAGTCTTTCCCAAACCATGTAAAAGATTTTCTATGGTGCCATGAGAGCACTCGAGCTGAACAGCCAAATCGCGTGTAGTTCTTCGAGGATCTTCTTCGATTAATAGTTTTAATTTATCGATATCTATTTCCACGGGGCGCCCAGACCTTGGTTGATCGGATAAGGAAAAATCGTTATTGCGGAACCGTTGGAACCAGCGCTTTGCTGTTGCTTCGGAGACTGCATCGTGAGCTATCCTTTGACATATCTTACGTGTAGCTTCTGCAGCAGTATGCCCAGATTGAAACTCATATAATAAACAATGTCGTACGTGGGTTTTAATATCAGTCATTTCTTTGTGAACTTTAACGCACTAACAGCCAAATTATCAATAACGCGCATGAGCGCGACTCGTTCTTTATATACCCTCTGCTACAGAACGTTCTCGAACCTTTCCGAAAATTCTAGAAATTATAAACTAAAACGCTCATTACTTATTAGCCAACCCGATACATAACTTCTAGGTACATTGAAATAAAACAAGTGTAATGTTATAGTAGGCTTTCCATGTGCGCCTCGGCGTCCACAACATGTTATTTTAGTTTCAGCGTAGCGCGCCTGTGCGCAAGCGTCGCCCTCGGAGCGTATGTTACCTTATGGCATGTGTATCTGTGTCCCCTAGTATGTTCGGTGCTAGGCAAGCGGTCAGTATTCTAATGTGTGCGCCTGGCCGCGGTTGGCTAACCCGTTCCCTTGCAGTTCAGCTGCAGATCGAGGAGGTGTCGCGCAAGCTGCGCTCGGGCGACCTGGGCATCCCCGCCAACGTCGAGGAGAGGTTTGTGCCGACCGTTCCGTGCGGACTGCCGCCGCAGCGCGCCGCCGCACTGCAAATGAGTATACGAACTGATGTTTTCCTTACTATATCTCTAGTTACGAACGCTCCACGCGCCCCCGCAGCGTCTGGCTACACCGACACGAGGTAGCGCCTGTTGTAATCGCTGCCGAAAGAGCTCTGTTCGTGTTGAGTGTCACAGGCGACTCGACCGACACTATCCTTTAACCACACTCATATAAGGGAGTAAGCTCAAACAATCTAAAATTTTAAATATTAACTAAGGAAATCAATTCAACAATTCTATTGATCCAATGTAAAACCAGGATTTTCAAATTGTGATACCTATACGGAGTAAAATGTTAATATATTGGCAAGACTACACGGAATTGTGGGTCATTCCACACAGAAAATTATGATTTCCTAAAAATCCAAATTTCACGTACCTGTGATTAAAGAATGCAACCTCGATCTCGCGAGTCCTGGACCGTGTTCGTCAAGGCTCCGGTACGAGCGCGCGCGCGCCCACTTCGTGGGAAGCCATTTTCAAAATAATAATTAATTATGTTTCCTTCAAAACACAGCATTTTTTGAAGATGCGGTCTAAGAATTTCGTTATTTATACCTATGCTATAAAACCTTAGTTTTATAGCATAGGTATAAATGGTATTGGCTTTATTCTTAAATAAACATAACTTTCTCCTTCTTCGTCACCTGTGATCTTTCACTTTGGCAGAACGCGTGCCGAACCTCGGTCACAGCTGTCAGTTTCTTCAAGTGTCATTTTTCATAGACATGGGCAAAGTCGTTATAATTCAATCACCGTGACTGTTGTTAGACATAGACATATATATATGGACTGGAAATACCTACGAAAAAAGGGTGCCTACCTACAACTCATATTGTCTCAAAAAATGGCTGCCATTGCTAGGGTTGTATCAATCAAGGAACATTGGTGTTACTATAACGAGTATCGATACTAAATACGAGTCGTACTAGTTATCACGTTTGGATCATAATATAGTATATTAACTTATAGTACCTTCTAACTAAGGTTGCCTACTTTATAGTAACGTATCCTAGTTTATTTTCGATAAACATACTTTATAATTAGTACTCATAGCACAAGCTCTGCTTAGTTTGGGACTAGATGGCGTTGTGTGAAAGTTGTGGAATATGATTTATTTATTTATTTGTTATTTTTATATATGTAATTAATATATATCTATTTATTTATTTCAGGCCAAACGGCCAGGCTATTATTATCAATCATTTTAATACACATTTACCAAAAATGCTGTGGGAACAGAGTTATCATGTAATCTCATTACATCAAGTGTTCTATTGAAACAGCTTTCTTCAAAGTGAAGTGAACAGAGGTACCATTCTTTATGTCGGGGATTAATATTTTCTTCACCAATAGCCTCTAACCACTTTTTCTTTAGTCCTTCCTTTTTAGGAAACCTATAAAAAGTGCAAGTATTTTTATCAATAAATAATTTTGGTTACAGCTATATTATATTAGCATATGAAACTAAAATCAATAGGAAACGTCAGAAGCTATGTGCACGGTTCCAATTGGTGGTTTCTATGGAGAAGAGTCGGCAAGAAACTCCACGGTTACTCAAAATAATTGGCTTTTACAATGTTAATAGGTAGGGGAGGACAGTGTAGGCCTGTCAACAAGTACCAGGTACTTAAAAAAATAGAAGACATTGTAAAAGCCAATTGTTTTTAAAAGAGTAACCGTGGAGTTTCTCGCTGGTTCTTCTGCATAGGAAACCACCATTTGGAAACGTACATCTAGCTTCTGACGTTTCATAAGTGCCCATGTAGGTTTATGTGAAAGAAAATATTTTGATTTTGGTGCTGTGAACCACGGGCCGGACCTAGCAAGGTCAATCGGAGCTAATAAGACGCAGGACTATTTATGTTAACATAGCAGAATATACCGATATCGTTCCAGCGGAGGAACTAGTTCCGGAAACTATTAGGCAACGGTACAACACTATTCTATTATGACATATTATTGTAAACAAACGAATGAATTAACAAAATAATAAAAAGGTCTGTTATACGGAAATTCGCCCAAATATCAATACTTTAGCCATAAATTCATGATCGCGTTACAATTATATCATCGAATGTCTATTATTGTATGTGTTATTGCATGAAAACCGGCTACTAACCTGTGCAAAGAAAGTTGAGGTTGATTTTCATTCTTCCTTGCACCACACTTCACAATACAACACACAGGCATGTTGAATTGCTGTTTTTCAACATTTACATGCAGTTTTAAAGGTAAAGCCCTCGTAATTTTCTCGCAAATCTCAATAATACAAAAAATAAACAACCATTTGACAGCTGAACTACCACGAAACTTGGCGACAAAGATGGCTGCTCTGGCACCTACCTACAACCGTGTATAGAATAACAGGGCATCTCCTGTTATATCCCATCTCAATGGTTGTTCCGGTTACAAAAAAAAATCAAAAGAAAAATTACAAAGAAAAATCACCGTGACTTTGTCACTTCGATCACGTCGTATACGATTTCATAATAATTGATTCGCTTATTCGCTATTATCAATAAAAAATATTGCCTGCAGCAGTAATGCAGAGTAAAGAGAAACGTACATGTCGGCATTATTATATGTATTCGTTACGTATTATACAGGGTAACAGGGTGTTAACAATATTACGACTTTCTGCGAAGTACTCCGAACGTCCGGGCCCCAGGCGCGGTCGGACGTTCCGATTTATTCTCGTTCCATCTTGAACCACCCCAGTGACAGGAGTGAAACGGAGTAAATGTGACGGAAAAAAACAAGTTTATTTTGGAACGACGTTATTTTCTAAAACGTCACTGATCTTCTCCGGCAGATCACGATGATTTTTTCACTGTGACGTTATTTATCACCCATGCCTCATTCATGGCGTCTAAAAATTCTGCCGCCAACGTACGGATTTTTTCTCTCCTTATTTTTAGAGAACATTAATAAAGTTTCAGGTAAAACTATATAGAAAGTGAATAATAGTGCTTGTGGTAAGTGAGTGTTGCGCTGATCGTTAGTCAGCGAAATGCCGAAATGGAGATCGAAAGTTCAAACTAAATTATATACGTGGTCACCGCTTACTTCGAGGAACCGTGTGTAGCGAACCTGAGCGGCGCTGCTCCTAACCGATACTTCAGAAGAAGAAGATAAGCCGCTTTGCATCGGAATAGCCTCCAGGAAGTAAATGGCCTTCATGAGGGTGACTGGTGATTAGTTCATCAGATAAAATTAAACTGGAAGAGCCACTAGGATTACAGAATGATTACTTCTGTAAAGTAGTAAAGGAGATGGCTATCTCTTAAAAGTATTTAGAATGGTTAGCCTATAATGTTCCCACTGATGGGACGAGGGTTTCCTCTCTGTGAAGGGGGACGAGGATTTTTCATGAGATTTTTTTCCCAATGAAAATATTTATATACTAGCCTTTGCCCGCGGCTTCGCTCGCGTTAATTTATAATTTGACAATCAATTCTTTTTGTACTCTGCTTGTTGTTTGGACGTTGCACTCAGGAGCTCAGAACGGAACATTATTCTAGGACGCTCCTATACACAATGTTGTATGTCCTTCTATTTGGCCCTAATACGTACAAATTCTGGGCATTGGACACACGCGAACATGCTACATGTCGCTGGCCATGGGAAAAACATGGCTTTTCCAAATGCACCCCTGCTACCTGCAATGTTTGCCTTTGTCTAAAATATTATAGTTAGGAGGATGAAAAACCGGTCTATCGACACTCTTAGACTCACAAAATGTATAAGGCTTAAAAAAAATTCTAATATAATTCAATCATTATTCAAAAGACACGTGGTGCCATCTATGATCATATGTAGTAACGTTATTGTTGTTTTCTTCGGGAACTATTTTTCGGGATGAAAGGTACCCTATGTCCGTTTCTGTACACCTGAGAACATATATGCAAAAGGAGGATGGCGAGTTTGGACCCACATTATTTATAAATTAACCAAGTGACATTCACTTGCAAGTTCATATTTACTATAATTAAGAGGTTTTAAGAGGATTATATAAAAAATATTGAGTCACTAGATGATGGGAATTAAAAGTTAGAAAATATTTTTATTTACATAAAAATAAGTCGTCATGCAGTAATTAAACGCACCATGTTTCATATTAGGAGTAGAAGTCGGTGATTACAGTTTCATCCTATATCAATCTAGTCTATGCTTACAGTATTAATTTCATTTTCATATCTCGTTTTGACCAAGTCACTATTTTCTAGTTCCTAGCTCCCAGACGTATTTTTTTTATTTTGAGTTGGTAAGTACCCATATTTTGCCAGAGAGACTGATACAGAAACACGATGGTAGTGTTGGTAAATATTTCTATTCTGTTTGATCACCTTTTTGAAACATAAACAAGATATTGTATTATATTATTAAATAAGTACTATTACATTCGTTTTACGTTATAATCTTTTACATTGCATATCTTTTTTCTCCCAGCCTCCACGAATTACTGCCCATTTGCTTTTTTGCTAGTTTTATATAGTTCTACAACTAGTTATAAGTTTCCGTACTGCACAATACTCCTAATATTGGGTCCCATTGTACATGCAACCTCGCCATTCTCCTTTCAGGATAATCGGTTCAGTGGTTTAGGCGTGAAAAGGTAACAAACAAACAAACTTACTTTCGCATTTATTTATTTATTTAAACTTCTCGCACAAAAGGTACAAAGGCGGACTTAATGCCTTAGGCATTCTCTACCAGTCAACCAAGGGTGGTGAAGAGATTAGATGGCAGGTGCTTCAGTTGACATGACGATGATAAAAATTAACAAAAAAATAAAACACTAGACACATACATAGATAGGTTATAAACACATACATACGATTTACTATAATATATATTTATAATATATATTTAAAATATATAAATATTTATGTGTATATATATATCTATAATCTATAAATATATACAAATTCACAGAAGAGAGGTGTTGAGATGACTCTACACTATTTATTTTAAATAACTCTGCAATTTCCGCTTAAATGCATACCGACTAGTGGCCGTCCTGATCTCAAGAGGAAGCGCATTCCAAAGAAGAATGGACTGAATATGAAAGGAAGAATGAACAAAGTCAGAAGTATGAGAAGGACAAAGTAGGAGAAGGTTGTTAGAAGAAAGCAGATTCTTAGCATGAGAAGAACATAGATATTGGAAGTGAGACACTTGATAAGAAGGAGGGGTGGGAGAGTTGAGAAGGGTGAAAAGTGTGGTCAAAGCGCGCAAATTTCTTCTTTGGCGAATGGACATCCATTTGAGCTCAGACCTATAACTCGACACATGGTCTTATTTCCTAAGATTGAATATGAACCGGATACCATTATTGAGCAATCTGTCAAGTTTATCCAATAAAACCGCATTCAAGTCAAAGTAGCACACGACACCATAGTCGATTATAGGGAAAATCAAAGTCTGCACAAGCATCGTTTTCGTTTTAGTAATAATAGTATTAGTTAGTTATATAATATTAGTTAGGATAATTGTGTAAATGATTCATATTTTAAGTCAATTTAATTGACAAATGAAGAGACGTACTTATTTTACATGCGAGGTTTAATCTATTAACCATAGTAATATAAAAGGTCCTAAATAAATTTCAGTTTCAATGGATGATGGATGAATGGCGAAATTCTTACGACTGCATCTTCAAACAATGCTACGTGTTTTTCATAACATAATAACTGCTTTGTTTTAATGCAAAACAGCTCTATTATTTTATAGTGCGTGTGCTGATTTGTTAATTTTTATGTGTTTTAAAGATTAATGATTACTTAAATAACTGTAGATTTTTGTTTCTAGATTCAGCTAATAAATTTACAAATGTAACACCCTAAGTATGTGTAGTTTTTATTTTAATAAAAAAAAAATAAAAATAAATATCGCATAAATATTTTAATAATGCTTTATAAATTACTAGCTGCGCCCCGCGGTTTCACCCGCATACGTTTTGATCCTGTGGGAATATTGGGATAAATAGTATCCTATGTGTTAATCCCGGTTATAAACTATCTGTGTACTTACTAAATTTCATCCAAATCCGTTCAGCCGTTTGAGCATGAAGAAGTAACAAACATACAAACACACACACAAACTTTCGCCTTTATAATATTAGTGTGATTATTTTTTTTTGCCATTCTCGGCCTGCGCACGTGAGATCTCGAGTTGCCAATCTCGACTCGAGATTGCATTCCGTACCAATAATGTATGTGCCGTTTCGCCAGCTAATTAATATATATAACAGCGGCAAAGGGAGATCTACTGATCCATCTGTACAATCAGGGCCACCGACGCTGCCAACTCGCGTCCAATGCTACTCGTCTATACATAGTCTAATGCTTGCTCAAAAGGCGATTATTACATTTTGTCGAAACTCGACTGATCGCTATCTACTCGACTACACGACAATTTAAAAGTTTCAGAAAAAGAATATCAAAGTACCTACCTATCTGGATGGTTCACAGACACTTAAAAGTTATACATGACAAAAAAATAATGCATTAACCATTAAGAGAATAAAGGACATCATTAAATCCTAATGCAGATGATGAGGTAGTATGCTACTCGACAGCCGCGCGAGCCTGTGGAGCGTGTCGTGTGCGCCCCCCGGGGGGCCCGCCCTGCTACTAATGCGCCATTTTCTTCAGTTGCAGGTCGCATACAGACTGCTATAAACACTAATGATTCAATTAATTAACCAAACACATCTAATAATAATAATTATTGACAATTTTCAGCAACTACAGCTCAATAATGATTAATAACCAGATTATTTTCAGGGCTAATGAGCTTAATTAAAATTTCAGGAACAAATTAATTGAATTATTCTTTTCCTCGGGCGTTAGGATCTAGGTGTTAGAGTAGGATATCAGTGCACATCGTATATATATTCCCTTTTGTTACTGTTAGTGGTGCGGTGCTCAATGAGATCCGTGCTCGCGAGCGCGTCCACTTTCTAGTTCACATCAATAATTAAACTTCAATGCTGTTGTGATATTGTTGAGCACCGTTCCTTGTCATTGACGCGACGCTCCGACACTCGACACGTAGGTCTCTGCTAAATTAAACTTATTTAAAAATTATGTTTGCTCTCGTGATGGAATCAGTACTAGGTATAATAGTACTTTCAACTAATTTTATGTAGGTTTATATTTACCTAATTACCTGATGAAACTACACAGACAGATAGTAATCATAATATCTAATTCTCATAAAACAAAATTGCTTTATAATTCGTAATTTAAAGTAAGCATGATGTTGTCGGCCGCTGTAGTTATTTGAAATTATTAGTTGAGAAAATTATTTTTTATTAGAGGGGCCCGTGGCTAAATGATAACAGCCACACAGGTCGATCGATCAGGTTAAGCTAAGCTTGCCGCGGTTGGTCTGTGGATGGGTGACCATCTTTACATACCGAGACCCGTCCGTGCCTCGGAAAGCACGTTAAGCCGTTGGTCCCGGCTGTCATTCGTAGATCTTTGACAGTCGTTACGGGTCGTCAGTAGCCCGAAAGTCTGACAACCAGTTTTACCTAGGGGTATCGCATTACCCAGTAACTGGGTTGTGGAGGTCAGATAGGCAGTCGTTCCATGTAAAATACTGGTATTCAGTTGCATCCGCTTAGACTGGAAGCCGACCCCAACATAGAAGCCGACCCCAACATAGTTGGGAAAAGGCTAGGCAGATGAGTTGAGAAAATTATTTATTTTTGTCTAATCGTGATTATATGGACACCGTCAGGTCTGTGAACTTTCGTCAAGTAATGAAATATAACCTTGTATTAACTTCGTCAAAGATTATGTAGTTAAATTTAAAACGAGAAAACCGCGGCTACGTGTCGGAGTGCGCGCTAGCACGATGTGAGTGACGCGGCTGTGTGTGCAGGTCGCCGTCGCCCGAGCCCATCTACTCCACGGATGGCAAGCGCCTCAACACGCGCGAGTACCGCACGCGCCGCAAGCTGGAGGAGGAGCGGCACCGGCTCGTCACGCGCATGCAGCAGATCAACCCCGAGTTCAAGCCGCCGCCCGACTACAAGTATGTGCTGGCCGTAGCTGCCGCCCACGACGCTTGCCTAACACATACGATACCAATCGATGGCCATGCCTTTCATTTGCCAGTTCAGCCACATTCTTTAAGTTATTTACGTTGCTGAGTAGACGAATTTAAAACCTATGAAGCAATGGATTAGGAATTTCCGGATTGTGATTGAAAGTGTGTTACGCAATCAGGGTACTGCCGGCTACTACCGCGTGCGAGGTAGGCACGGCGCGAGAGCGGAACTAACGACATCGTGTTGTTGCAGGCCTCCCATCATCCGCGTGCACGACAAGGTGATGATCCCGCAGGAGGAGCACCCAGACATCAACTTCGTGGGCCTGCTCATTGGGCCGCGCGGCAACACGCTCAAAGGTCAGGACACTAGTCTGCCATTCCGGCGAGAAAACAAAACTCGACGGAGAACATTCTGGCGTCGAACAAGTGCCACAAAATATAAAAAACTTTTTTAAGAAAAATAACGCCCTGAACAAATTGTTACTTTGTGACTGTTAATGTATTGCGCCAAACAAAAATGGACAGGCCACAAAACTTTACAATTTGGGAATCTAGGACGTGCACAAAACGTAATGTTATTATTAAGTGGAACGAACATCTTTTACGGAGTTTGCGATAGGAGTAAAATGGGAGAAATCGTCACGGAACGAAAAAGCGTTATGCCTCCATGCGACTTTTCATTTATGTAATAGAAAGAGAAAGGGGGGGATAGCTTACAAGGTTTTCAAGGGTACTAAAGCCAATAGTAAGGTTGACAAGAAAATCCAAGATGGCGGCTGCAACTTTTTAAATTTTTTGTCGTCATGGGTGTCGTTTTCATGGTTTTCGAGGGTGCTCAAGCCGATAGTGAGGTCAAAATGAAAATCCAAGATTATTGGCTGCAAAAATGTAAAATTTTTTGTCATTTTTAAATGTTCACAGCCGCCATCTTGAATTTTTATTTTGACTTTGTTCCTGCCGGAGGTCCTCCTACCCCACACGTTTTTTTTTGGTAGTGAGATTTTCCGCAGAAGAGTGACCTTAATTCGTACACGGAGAGGACGAAACACCTCCACTCACTGCGTATGACACGAATGGTTGGTGTTTATCAAGAAAAAAGCTGTTAACACCTCTAGGTGTCGCTTACGCATCACTAAATGTCGCTTACGCACGAGTCATTAGTGTTTTGCGCCACAACCAGTGAAATCTACGAAACAATCTATGAGACCCGATGTGCACGCTACTGTGTGATATCCAGGCACGAAAGGTTCGTGCGTAGCAACCACTAAAAGTTGTCTACTGCTACGCTGTCTCGTTCGCAAGGGAAAATTTAAAGAACGAAACAGCGTTGTATGCGCACTATTGTCTGTGGTTTGCGCGGCAACGATTCGTGCGACGCACCAAAATTTGTATACCATTACGCTGACTTATTTGCGGAAAAAGAACTAGATTTGAACGAAAAAATAGCATCTACCTATACGCTTCAATATTAATATTTTTTTTTATTGAGATTTTATTATGGATCTCATTTAAATTGTAAAAAAATATGCACAACATTTTTCTTTTTTATTATTTGGTATAATTTATTTAGGTACTAGCGACCCGCCCCGGCTTCGCACGGGTGCAATGCTGATACTAAATAATATAAAATTAAAAATTCAGTACTAATAATTGTTATTTTCCTCGCTAGAGAGCTCCGATAAACGCGTGCGATCGCTGCTAATCATAAAGTGCTATTGGCCGCAACCCGTTTTTTTTTTTTTAATGGCATCTTGCAGTTCAACCTATGAGGTTGTCGACTGCTTAACCGGGCTAGGGCGCAGCCCGGCCTTCGACGCGCTACTTACAGGCAAGCGCCACCGGGCGGCCGGCTCCCCGGCCGGTACCACCCGCTGCCGCAGACGCTATGTACCTGCATTTTAAATCTGTAATATCTTCGAAAATATTCATTTAAATTACATGCTGTAAAGGGCCATAATAATCTATATGAAATGCACAATGTTTTTAACGTGGTTAATTGGATAAGGATTAATGCTGTATTGCCTAAAATTGCTTCTTAAATAAGCCAGTATTTCTCGTAAAAAGTTAAGGATAAAAAATGGTTATTGTGGGTTATACCTAAGAGATAGACACATACCATCGCGGACTTTTTTGTAGAACTTTTTAAGGTGTACAATACTGTAGTACATTATTTTTATCTATCTCGAAGGGTTCAGCCAGCGTTTACAATGTAAGCGCAAAAAAATGTGTTTATTTACGACATCACATAAGAAACCTCTAAAATTATCAGTGTTTCTTTACTATATTATGCATGTATTATACATATAAACCTTCCTGTTGAATCACTTTATCTATTAAAAAAAACCGCATCAAAATCCGTTGCGTAGTTTTAAAGATCTAAGCATATATAGGGACAGACAGACAGGGAAGCGACTTTGTTTTATACTATGTATTGATTGAAGAATGATATTTTTCGTACTAAAAAAATAATTCCGAAAATGTCAGAAACTGGGCAACGGTCAATAACTGGGCCCTTTACCTTATTCAGATTTAGAGAGTAAACTTTAAACTTGTTTTGCTTAATGTCGTGTAAGGTAAAATAGCCATTCTTTCAACAGTGTCAAGAATGAAACCAATGATTGAACAATTCTATAAAATTCATATTATTGAGAAATTCTTATTAAATAGTAAATGTATTTAATCATTATTTCATTCTTTTATAAGTGATAACTATGTAAATGAAATTTGAGGTTATTTTGCTGTATTAAAATATTCAGAACTTACCTGCAATTTTGCAACGATTTCTCACGTACCACTGACACAATTACAAATAAGAATTTCAAATAACAATTCACAATGTTTTATATAAAAGTATTATAAAAAGACAGAATACGGATTCTTTATAGATACTTCTTTGCTTTACCTATAAGTAAACTCAACTGATCTCGCAAGCATAAACTTGTTTATACACAAATGTGGCGCGCGCAACATTAACACTGTCCTACGCACGAAACATTCGGGCGTAGCCGAGACACAGTGGTGCGTACGCAACACTGCATAATGTCTCATTAATTCTTGCGTAGATTCCACTGGCTATCGCGTAAAACACCAACGGCTTGTGCGTAAGCGTTACTCAGTGGCGTCTACCAGCGTTTCGTTCTCTCCGTGTATAGTTATAGACAATTTTTAATTATAAAACTGAAATTGTTGGAAAGAAAGTAGTTTGGTAGTGACGTACATGCTGTTATGGTTCTAGACTGTGGGCCTGGCTCTTTGAATATTTGGTTCTAGATTTCTCTCTAGAGGTCTCATCTGACTCAAGTTTTTCCTCAGTTTTCTTTAACCGAATTTAAATTAGAAGAAAAACTGAAGGATTCTTTGAGGCATCTTTATAACCGACTTTAAAAAGGAAGAAGTCCTTAACCGTCTGTTTTAGGGATCCGTAGCACATATAATGGCCCAAGAAAATAAACTTTTATCATTTCGTCGTACGTGACACTATTTTTTTGAAAGTTTTTTCGACCGAGATGGTCCCATTTAATAGATTGAAGATCTTACAATAGAACTCTTCAATAACCAACAGTATACGTATGGTACACATATCACAGAAAGTTGCTGAGTATCGATATAAAGTAGTACCTATACGAATTTGTGTGAAATAAAATACAACCGACTCACAGACGGGTATTTCGCATTCCCAGCCGGGCGAAATTATTTATGTGGTTTTTTCTGTTCTAACGTAGGTAAGACCTACTAAAATGTACAGACGACCTACCTAGAGCTCTGAGCGGGAAGCAGGAAGCTAAAGAACGTTCATTTCGATATTGAGGAAGGCCTTCGTAGCGGATGTATTAGATTTTAAGTGGAAGTAATGAAATAATTTGATATGATGTTAAAATAAGAAGTATTAATGATTTTGTATAGGTTTTATTGATCAAGTAATTATAAATTACATATATATATAAAAAAAAAAACTAATTTGATGAGGAAGAATGCCAGGGTTCATCGTCGCTTTCTCCGAGCTCTTCTGTTTCCGATTCCGAATCTGAATCATCTTTAGATTCTGGAGAAGGTGGCAATAACATAGTTATTGCTTCTTTTGAAAAAGTGTGCATCCTTCTCTTTGGTTTTGGCCTCAGACTTGTGAGCAGTGGATCCGAGGATAGTAGAAGGCGATTTATTATATCTACATTGCAATCTACTCTTGAAAACTTCCTCGCAAAATTATATCTATACATTCTGAAATGCTTATTTCTAGCTTCAGCAGCCTCTTCCGATAGTAGTCCGATAGGCAATAACGCCTTTTCCATGACTGTAGCACCATGCATCAAAATTTTGTGCATAGTCGGGCTCATCGGATGCCAGTCATAGAGCGAGACATAGACTTTAGCGGTGTCCCAACAGTAATCAGCAAATTTTTTCAAGTCAACTTTAAAGCCGCTAGAAATTACCTCTAGAATGACTTTAAGTCTAAATATTAAGGAGTAATCGATGCCGGTAATTTCTGCAGCTTTCTGTGGGTCAGCGAAAGATCGCCTGCTGGTATTGCCATCATTGGTATTGCGGAACCCAGCTCTCGGAACATCCACAATTAATCCAGTATCTTTTCTAAATCTTCGTTGTATGTCGGCTTTTCTTTCTTTAACTGTAGTTTTATCCGAATCTGACCTCACTTGCCATTTTTTTATCGGAAGCTTGTAAGAAAGGTGCAAAACACTTTCAAACAAGCGAATCCTAGCGTGAAGGATAGATAAGCCAAAGTCTAAGGCTTCTATATCAACAGGCATTTTGATGTTTAAATTATTGAATTGCTTAGAAGTAGCTCCGCAAATGTAACATCTCATTGTGGAGCTAGTTTGCGTAGCTGCATTGCACACTTTAGCGTACACCATTGTTAATGTCAAAGTATGCTTAACATTAACAGACAAGCCATCATTTATGTATTGACTGTTTTCTAATTGTGCTATTTTTGACGATATGTATTCGATTTCTTCGTTTGTTAAGTCAGTAGATTCTTTAGCAAACCTTATTCTCATTGGTCTACAATAACGTGGCGAGGAGGGAGTCGGATTTTGCCATACAATTTTTTTTCCACATTTTAACTGCAAAGGTACTAAACAGCTTTGGAAGAATTTGGAGTCAGTGGAGTCTTCATTGTTCATTTTCTGTTTAAATTGGGACTGCTGCGAGCCGTCACAACCCCATTTACAAATAAGCTCCAGTGAACCACGTTCTTCTTCAGTTAAAAAACTTAAATTCTCTTTTAAATAAGTAAGCAGCCTAGTAACAGTGTGATTTAATAGATCTTGCAAATTAACTTCTGCAATTGTTTCAGTCACAGTGATTGAGGACTTTGGTGGGTAGCACTTTAGCTTTTCTTTCTGTATTACGCTATAACAAGGGTAATATTTCTTATTGTTATTTCTGACGATCTCATATTGTTTTCTCGAAAGTTCAGCTTCAACAAACATTGACAGTGCTTTCAAGGGAGATAATTGTGTGTCACTAGCTTGCAAACATTTAGAATAAGCTTGTTTGTATGTTTTTGCTCGCTTCGGTGACTTCATGACTTCTGACAGTAAATGGGATGCATTTCTATGACCAGACGTCTCTAGGGTAGTTTTGGCTGCATGTACTAACACTTCATGACTAACAGTTGACGTAGTTCACTGGTTTTCTTTCGCTTGTTCCTTTCAGAGAGTTCTTGAAAAGGTTTTGATGGGCGGCCGGCATGATTTTGTTTTTGCGAAAAAATAGGTATCTCGAACGTTCCTTGAAGCCAAGTAGCATTGGCACTAATAAATTTAGGAAGTATTCTATTTGCCTTCAACCACCCTTTCTTTAAATCACTTTTTAAATGTGAAATTTTATGTTTGAAAGCCGTTAATTGTTCTTCATTAAAGTTGTAAGACGATAAAAGGTAATGTGCCAAATAATCGACTTTATCGTCAAAAGTTTTTAACTCTTGTTGTTGCATTTTATTAAACAGGTATTCTCTAGTTACAACTTTGTAGTTAGAGCCCCCCGGTCATAGTATAAAGAGGGGAAGTAGGCTATCTCCGGCCTAATCCGCGATATAATTGCCTACTGTCTTAGGGTTGTCACTTTTAGGAAAATTTTAATTCAGTGCAAACCAACACAGAAATGTAAAACAAATACAGAAATGTATTCAAGATTCAGAGCAGTATTATTTATAAAAAAAAGGGATAAAATAAACCGGCGCGCAGCGGGGCGGTGGGGGCGCGACTGTCCGCTCTTCGTCAGATTCGGTTGTCGCCCAAACCGCTAACAAATATTTATACACTAAGAGCTCGTATATCATATACAACGTGTAACGTTAAATGCGCAAAACCTCTTAAGGGGTCATTGTACTCATCATTATGAACAACTTTTACTATGGGACCAAACCGGAAATCGCGAAAAAAAATCAGCTGTTCCCTACATTTTGAAGAGTTATGCGAACATAAATGTAGGGAACAGCTGATTTTTTTTTCGCGATTTCAGGTTTGGTCCCATAGTAAAAGTTGTTCATAATGATGAGTACAATGACCCCTTAAGAGGTTTTGCGCATTTAACGTTACACGTTGTATATCAACGTAAAAAAAAAAAATACAAAAAACTGTTTAGTATAATTATATACTAGTCAGTTATATTTTTTTATTTTCACAATGTAGTATTTGTACACATAAAGGACCATATTTATTTTTATTTTTAATTAATACAAACATTATATCTATTGAATCACACATTTATTACAAAATTACAAATTAGCTACAGAAAAATACTTTCTTCGGTTTCGACTATTACGAAACGCCTTGTTATTAAACTTTAATGTGTAATATATCCGTATCCTTATAAATAACTTTTGCAAATATAATTTCGGAAAGCATGGGCAGGGCGGTGAAAAATGTAAATCTTTTATTTGTTCATAAACAAAAGCCGCGACGCGCGAACCTCGTGCGGTGTTAGCCCCGACTGGCGCTGTGAGAAACGGGTCGAGATTTTGTTTAAGTGTGCGTGCGGCGCGCATAGATACTTTGGCGCACACATACAAGCCGCGCGCGGTGCGTTTGTATGAAGATAACTTACTTCCCCTCTTTATACTTTGCCCCGGTGACCCTAAAACAATAAAAATTTTGCTTGAAAATAACGGTTAATAATTTTTAAGTAACACTAACACTAACGCGTAAATTTTGTCAAAAGTAGCATAAAGTAGCACTCAATTCGTGACATACCTATCATTAGAGAGTTTTTGTCATGCGTTACAGCAGAAATCGTTACTCGGAAGCACTCGGAAGAATACATATAATCACTTTGAAATGTACAATTCAGATTAAAACTGCATAAAAAATCGTGATAATTATAAATTGACTTTGAACCTTACAAATACATGTAAACATTAGTGAATCATAATAAATAAAACTGTTCTTACCTGTATTCTGATAATCCATAGTAGTTTTGCTTAAATAACTCACAAAAAAAAAGCAGTGAGGTCTCAAACACGGTACGTTTTTAATGTAGCCAGTAACTGACGCGAGCGCATGCGACAACGATCAAGTTCCGACTGATTTGTAGCTGATTAGCGTAAGCGCACGAGCCTGGAAAGGGTCGTCTATTGTTCAGCAGGTACCTGGCTAGCTGACAAGTATTAATTTTATCTTTTGTCTTGGAATTTGTTTTTACCAATTTTGCCCGGCTAGGACTGCAAAATACCCGTCTGTGCGACTTCAAAAACAAAACACTTCAAAGTGCAATAGACCTTTGGTTTCAGAAGTCTGTAATTTCTTGCCAACGACTTCCCGAACTGAGGTTATTTTGCACTGTATGGTTTTTTATGGAAGTCGGTTTTTTTTTTAACGATGGATACCTAAATACTGTATTAATTCTAAAGCTGTACGGTGAGGGTGTACGGGCTTTATAATTATTATTTTTTTGTTTTCGGCAGTAAAAGGTCTAAATCAAAATCATGTCTAAAGTTTTCGTCATGGGTGACATCTTCGTAGTTTTCGAGGGCGGCCGGTGTCAAATATAACCAAAGTAAATGGGTTTTTCACACGAGCAACTTTATGTAGCTCTATCGAGGGGCAAGCAATCTTTCTAACATCGTTTACAGAGAAGTATTTTCTTCACTACATAGTATAAAACAAAGTCGCTTCCCTCTGTCTGTCCCTATGTATGCTTAGATCTTTAAAACTACGCAACGGATTTTGATGCGATTTTTTTTAATAGTTAAAGTGATTCAAGAGGTTGGTTTATATGTATAATACATGCATAATATAGTAGAGAAACACTAATAATTTTAGAGGTTTCTAATGTGATGTCGTAAATAAACACATTTTTTTGCACTTACCTTGCAAACGCTGGCTGATCCTTACGAGATAGATCAACATAATGAACTACAGTATTGTACACCTTAAAAAGGTCTACAAAAAAGTCCGCGATGGCATATGTCTATCTTTTAGAGATAACCCATAATAACCATTTTTTTCCGATACATTTTACGAGAAAAAATTGCTCTAAAATTATCAGTGTTTCTCTACTATACAGGAAATTTTTTTAGTCACCATCCAAATTTTGATATATTACTCTTTGGCGAAAATCATTGAATACTTGTTTTTTCTTTTAGTATCACTCAATACAAAAATATTGAGATATCATATCACAAAGTAATCTATAAAAAGTTTATGTTTCTGGACACTGCCGCGCCGTGCGTACGCGCTTGATGAAGTTGCGCGGGCCGCCCCGCCCCGCGCGCCGCCGCAATTCATTGATAACACAATAATAATCAAAGTTGCAAATTTTCCCTTCATACTTTCACGGGCTTAGGACCGTCAATAAGCAAAAGCTTTGTGCTATGTTCATTAAGATTAGAATGTAATCCTTAATTAAACAATTACAAATAAAGTAAAAATAAACTAGATAAAATAAGAACTTTAGACCTTATTAAACTTATTAAAGCCGTGCGAAAAAGTTTTGCTATTAGGCGTATTTAAAAAATTTTAATCAACTTATGTACAAATAATTAAAAATTTAATCAAAATCATCTTAGAACAATCACATTAACAGTACTTTAATAAATGTTCAAAATGCATACCGTTTCTCTCTAAACAGAGTCTTGCACGTTTATGCACATTGTTTTTAATTTTGTTGAGCACTACAGTGTCACTTTTCACTTGGTCGAATGCACGTACAATTAGCTCTTTTAATTGGTCTAGGCTTTGGGCTTCCTCCACATACACTCGTCGTTTTATTTCGCCCCACAAAAAAAAGTCACATGGAGTAAGATCTGGTGACCGGGGTGGCCAGGCGACGGGCCCCCCGCGACCGATCCAACGATCACCGTGTTCTATGTTTAAATAATCACGAACGGCGGCGGAGTAATGAGGCGGTGCACCGTCTTGTTGATAATAAAAAATCTCGATGGGAGATTACCGGCACGTCATCCATGAAAACTGCGCGTAACATATCTAGTACGTGCCCCCGGTCAGCCGTCCCTCAATGAAATATGGCCCCAGTATTCTGTTGCCGATAATTCCAGCCCACACATTTGCGCTAAACCGCACTTAGTGATATGTTTCTCGTATCATGTGTGGGTTTCGAAATGACCACCAATGTTCATTATGCTGATTATACAGCCCCCACTCGAGTAAACAAGGCCTCGTCAGTCCACAATATGTTAGCATCGGGGTGTGCGATCAGCCACTCGCAGAAGGCTCGACGGGGAACGGCGTCTGCGTCGTGCAAGGCCTGTGCCTTTTGAAAATGGTACGGGTACAACCCAGCAGTATGGAGAAGTTTCCACACGGCATATTGCGAAGCGCTGCGCTGCATCTCGCGTACTCGATCTAGGGCTCCGTTCAAAGAAATCGAAGATATCTTCTTTGATCTCTACTGCGAGTCTCGGCCTGCCACGTCCTTGAGCGTGTGTAGGAGCTATAAATTGGCCATGGTCTAATAGCCTCTGATTTGCGGCCAAAATCGTTTGGTGATTAGGTACTGAAGGATTTATTATCCCTTGATTGCGAAGGCGAGGAACACTTTCTGCTTCGTACAGTCTCTGGGCACCGTTCAAGCTTTCACCACTAAGTATGTAAGATCGCACCACTTCGTAATACTCGCGGTAGGAATACATCGTAAACAAATTCATGAATCACGATAGCGCGGGGCGCCGCGCGCCGGCGGGGTGCGCGGGAACACGGAAGGAAGCGCTTGCGTCGCGAAAGGGTGCGCGGGGCCGACTAACGATGATGACGCGCAGGTGTAGCGGGGCGGGGGTAAGCGGGGGGTGTGCTGCGCCGCTGCCCTTTTCATTGATGTTTGCGTAGGCAAGTGTAGTATTATTAACGTTTAACTTGTGACCACGCAGAGCGGATAATTCTTTCGAGAAAATGATTTAATATGAAAATTTTACGTATCGTTTTTTTTTCAAAAATGGATTTAGTAAATGATACCTAATGCATAGAAAAAATTTGGACGGTGACTAAAAAATCTTCCTGTATTATGCATGTATTATACACAAACCTTCCTCTTGAATCACTCTATCTACTAAAAAAACCGCATCAAAATCCGTTGCGTGGTTTTAAAGATCTAAGCATACATAGAGACAGACAGACAGCGGGAAGCGACTTTGTTTTATTATACTACTATGTAGTGATCAGCATTGCACCCGTGCGAAGCCGGGGCGGGTCGCTAGTAGTTACATAAGGTTTTAAGATCATGATACTTTCATTGTTTTTTTTACCTTTTTCTCGAATTTTTTTTACCTTTTTCAACAAGATAACGCTTCAGCACACTCCGCCAGACGGTCAGTTGATTTATTGAGTAGGCACGGCAGGTGCACACTAAAGTTATGTCATTGAGTAGGCACGGCAGGTGCACACCCAAGTTATCTCATTGAGTAGGCACGGCAGGTGCACACCCAAGTTATGTCATTGAGTAGGCACGGCAGGTGCACACCCAAGTTATGTCATTGAGTAGGCACGGCAGGTGCACACCCAAGTTATGTCATTGAGTAGGCATGGCAGGTGCACACCCAAGTTATGTCATTGAGTAGGCACGGCAGGTGCACACCCAAGTTATGTCATTGAGTAGGCACGGCAGGTGCACACCCAAGTTATGTCATTGAGTAGGCACGGCAGGTGCACACCCAAGTTATGTCATTGAGTAGGCACGGCAGGTGCACACCCAAGTTATGTCATTGAGTAGGCACGGCAGGTGCACACCCAAGTTATGTCATTGAGACAGTAACTAAGTTCTTGGCCATTGTCATGGTCAAAACCATATCGAAACTCATGATATCTTAAGGCTACCCACCAAGAGAGAGTTAAGCAGATGTGGGAACAGGTTTACAGAATAAGTGAAGAAAGACTTTCAGAATAAATAATAAACTTTAGTACGATTTAAGAGTAACACCATTCATGTATTCTTCATCTTCTAGATATCTCGACGCTATAATAAAGTCATATCTTGATATACCAAGTCAAGAATTTATAAATTTACCGCAGAGAAGAAGACAAGACTTATAAAAACTAACTTTAAACTTCACCTACTAATCTCAGATATACCTTAAATAAAATGGTGGTTTCACAACTTAGTATTATATTAGGTATTAGGTGGATTTCACAACTTAGTACTATAAACAGATGCAAAATAAAATGGACATATGGCTGTTTGGTCAGATAATCAGCCTCGAGCAGGCGATTTCATTTTTATTTATTCTCAAAAATCAAAGTGACACTTAGTCGCATAGTCATTATAAACCCTGAAGACGCAGTGAGTGCAGTCGAAAAGACTGTGGTAGAGAAGCGTTACCAGGCAAGATCGGAAGATTCTTCCTTTTCAATGAAGGAGTGGTAATTACACCTTTCCTAAGCGACACATTATTGTTTTCCGACATCCACGCGAGCGTAGTCGCGGGCACAGCTAGTTACTAATAAATTGATCGAGGCATGCATTTGCGCGAGTAGCTTGATTAAATAAATGATAAATGATAAATGATTTATTTTCTGTAAGTAGGTTTGTACAAACACTTTTACATGTCAATCATATTTTTTAAACTAGATGAGGTCGGCGTTTCCTATCTGACTACTCTGAGAAGAAAGGCCGAAACAAACTCAGAGGTCACAGTCTCTTTTAAAGTCCAGACATAATCTTGGTCAGATCATGTGAAGACCATGCAGATTGGTGTCTGAAATGGTCTTTTGAGTAAAGAACCACACAGATTGAGCGGACCTGTCCAGTCAGTGCACGCATTTGTCAAAAATTGTGTAGCTCAACTCAGAACTTGAGGAGCCTTACGATTCGACGAACAATACCAATGAAAGGACATTTGGGTAGGCCGCATAAATTACTCAAACTGCCAGACCATGATTAAAACTAACTAAGAAGGAAAAAAGAAAAAAGAAATGACCCACATAGTCTTCACACTCACAATAATAATAATAAAAATAAGATACTATACAAAGTAAATATCCATGTCATTGTTTATATAAAATTCATCAATGTCAATGTGTATATAAAAATCCGGACATCATCTTTGATCTTTGAGGACCATGTAGATTGGTGTCTGAAGTGGTATTTTGAGGGAAGAACCACACAGATTGAGTGGACCTGTGCAGTCAGTGCACGCATTCGTCAGTAACCGTGCAGCTCAACTCAGAACTTAAGGAGCTCAACGATTCGACGAGCAATACCAAGGACAGAACATTTGTGTAGACCGCATAAACCACTCAAACTGCCAGACCATGATTAAAACGGAAACAATGACCCACATAGTCCTCACATTCACAATAATTAAAATAATATAAGACTTTAAACAGTAAATGTTCATGTCATGTCATAAATAGATATTAAGAAAGAAAAAAAAATAACAAAAGTGTAAATCAGCAAAATAAAAAATAAACAACATTCACTGTCTAGACCTATTGGAGCAGCTCAATCCCAAGCGTTTTTGTCCTCAATATAGTCTTTTACAGTATAATAGGCTTTGTGGCATAGTTTTAGCTTTATAAAAGATTTGAATTTATTAATGCTTAGTTCTTGAATGTGGCTAGGAAGTTTATTATAAAAACGTATACATTGGCATCTAAACGAGCCACCTATTTTCTTGAGCCTTGTTGTAGGAACAACAAATTTATGTTTGTTCCTAGTATTTATATTATGGATATCACTGTATTTCTTAAACAGATTAATATTTTTATGTGCATACAAAAGATTATCATAAATGTACTGAGAAGGCACAGTCATTATATTAATCTCTTTAAATTTGTCTCTGAGGGAGTGTCTGGGACTTAATTTATAAATGGAACGAATTGCCCTTTTTTGTAAAATAAAAATTATCTGAATTTCGGCGGCATTTCCCCACAACAGAATACCGTATGACATCACACTATGAAAATAACTAAAGTAAACTAAACGGGCTGTCTCTAAATCAGTTAAGTCACGAATTTTCCTAACGGCGTATGCTGCAGAGCTAAGCTTTTTTGACAATTTATCTATATGGGGGCCCCATTGAAGCTTGGCATCCAAAGTTATGCCTAAGAATACTGTGGTATTTTCGGGTTTTAACTCTTCACCCTTTATGAGAACACTAGTTTCTACTTGTCTAACATTATGTTATTAAATGTTTGTTGCAGTTGTAATTATGAACTATTTTCTGAAATTCAGTCAACACTTCACTCTCCGTAAGTGAGTCGATATTGAAGTCCCCAGTTATGATGATTTTCATTTTTAGTCTGCGTCTTAGGGCTGATTTTTCAATCGGTCGATAGTTTTTATACGTGGAATAAAATTGACGTCTGACAGTTTTTGTATGAAAGAAGAAGAAGTAATATTCATCCCTAAGCCAGGTAAGGGAGTCACCCTTACCTGGCTTAGGGATGACACAAACGCCAAGTCCTACCGACCAATCAGCCTGACCTCCTTTCTTCTAAACACTGAAAAGGCTGTGTGTCAGGGAACTGAGGGATAGCGCTCTGAAGACTATACCGCTACACGGTAACCAACACGCATACAGCTCAGGTAAGTCGACCGAATCTGCCCTTCATCTGGTAGTCAGCAAGATAGAGGAAGCGATTCATCAGAAAGGCACCTGTCTGGGCACGTTCATAGACATCGAAGGAGCCTTCGACAAAACCAACATCTACAGCATCAACAGCGCCCTCTCCAGACATGGAGTAGAAAAGGTACTAACGGACTGGATCACAAACATGTTAAGTAAACGAGTAGTTCGCCTTGAGGGCGAGCGGCAGAGAGCCATGATAGCCAGAGGCTACCCCCAGGGTGGGGTGCTGTCTCCCCTACGATGGAATCTGGTGGTTAATGACCTCATCACCAAACTCAACGCCAACCGCTATTACATAGTAGGTTATGCCGACGATCTCGCAATCCTGGTTTCGGGGAAGGTGACGGGCATGCTATGCAATCTCACTCGGCTAGCGCTACGTATCGTAGAGAGATGGTGTAGGGATTTTGATCTATCGGTGAACCCCACAAAAACTGAACTATAGTTTGTGCCAGATAAGAAAAAAAATAAAAGTCATTGATCCGACTTGTACCAAAAAGTCCGCAAAACTTCGTTAGAGATCGCACGTCATTCAAAACTGTCGCTAATAATGCATAGATCGAGTTTCATAATACCAAACAATAATCCCAATGGAATAAGTAAGAAATACGTAAATTTAAATAATGATTATGGTATTTTTTTTGAGTTTCAAAAATACATATTGAAACAATGAAATATGTAATTACTATTGTTTTTTGTATGTCAAAAATAATTGTCGTGATGTGTTTTTATTTTTCGAGATTACTTATGTTTTCAACTTAAATTTCAATAAAAGAATATGCCATAATTGGATTTATTTATTTAGCTTTAACTTATATTCATAAAAGTATATAATAAATTAAAATAACCGAATCTTTAAATTTCTTACCACAAAATTAGATTTTTTGGGTTATGCCCTCATACTCGGCGCTGTGTGTGACGTCAGAGCGAGTCAGGGGCGCATTACCTGTCTGCCATTTTGTAATTATGCATCGCGTCCTTCGTCTCGAGTTTCATTCCTTTGATTTGCGGGTAGGATTGACTGAGCGTTCTCCATAATCGGAAAGTTTTCACACATTTGTTGTTATTTTGATACTGTTTATTGTTTTAGTGTTTTGTTTTGTTAGTTTGTTAGGTACTGTTTTGTTTTATTTTTACTCGACACAATACAACATTTAAATTAGCAGACGTAAAAAAAATGTTTAATGATGCATTAAACCAGGTTACACCTGAAAAATGCAAAGATTGTGTTGAGCACGTTAAAAAGGAAGAAGTCAAGATGAAAGGACTCGATAATCAGATAGAAAAAACAACCGATCGGTTTACTATACACTTTTAACAGACTCTTCAGAAAGTGAAAGTTTCGTGAGCGAAAATACGGATAAAGATTCCTGTTCCGAACAGTGACTGTCATGTATTCCAATTATCAAAAAACAATTTAATATGAAACTGTACCGATTTAAAATAAATGATTTGTCTTTGAGTTTGGTTTAAGAGTTTCATTGAGTAAGTACCTTCAAAAAAAAAAAACTATTGAATATGGTTTTAGCCAAAAGGTTTGTAACTCATGCCCAGAGAACGCGTCAAGGACGCCCCTTATACGTTTGTTTTGACCGTGTTAGCGACACTTTTTTATATTTTTTCGTATCGTTTTGAAATATTGGAATACATTGGTAGACGGGTGTCAACGACTTGTACTTTTTCCTTATCTGGCACAGACTTTAGTCATGTTTACCCATAAACGAGCATTAGGCCCTTTTCGCCTACCAAAACTGTTCAAATCAAATCAAATCATCTTTATTGTGGATCATAGGAAAGTGTACATAATACAGCTGGTGTTAATATTGTGTTTTGCGAACAGCTATGTCCTGCCCTTAGGGCGTACAATAAATGTAGGTACATATAGTGAGTCATGTTCTATACAGAACTCCAGTTGGCCAACGAAGTCAAATACCTCGGAGTCACACTAGACAGTAAGTGGAACTGGAGTAGTCATCTGGACAACAAACTTAACATGGCTTTCACAACCTTTTGGCAGTGCAGGAAAATGATAGGTAAAAAGTGGGGCCTATCCCCTAAAATTACGCTTTGGCTGTACATCGCAGTGATCCGGCCCATGATCACCTTCGGGGCTGTGGTCTGGTGGCCCCGCACCAAGCTGGTTCAGCCTCCAACAAACTACAACGCATGCAAAGACTGGCCTGCATGACGACTACGGGCTGCATGAGGACTACTCTGACTGCGGCAATTGAAGCCATCCTGGGACTTCCACCGCTCCACCTGTTCATATAACAGGAAGCGACATTGGCGGCAGTACGTCTTAACACACTAAACCTCTGGGGTAAGAGTGATAGACCACACGCTGCGCTGCTTGAGGGACTCCACAAGGAGTTCCCCATCACGAAAGCCACCAATGATCGGGTACCCAAACAATTTATCTTTGATAAAAAGTTCAAGATCCAACTTCACGAGGATCAACGATGCGCGGGGCTGCGCCCTGCAGAGCTGCGAATCTTCACGGATGGATCCAAAACAGGTAGTGGTACAGGTGCTGGAATCTTTTCGGAGGACTTCAACATACATATAGCTACACCATTGGGGTCTAGAACAGTGTTCCAGGCCGAATGCATGGGCATTTCTGGCTGCGTCAGCCATCATGGCCAGGGAAGTGAAAGATCACTCAATCTGCATACTCTCAGACAGCATGGCTGTTCTGCAAGCGCTGAACAGTAATACAGTCGATTCTGGACTGATATACGAGTGCCCCAAGCGCCTCACCCAAGTGGGTAACCTCAATAAGATAACCATTCATTGGATCAAAGGACACAGCGGTTCGCTGGCAACGATGCAGCCGACGAGCTTGCCAGGGGGGTCGAGCATGGCACCAGTGGGACCTGAGCCCATCGCGCCACTCCCCTTCGGGTATTTACGTAAGGAAACGCACCAGAGACCAATATGACGAACTTTGGACGGACCAAGGCCAGCGCAGGCAGGCTAAAGAAGCACTTCTCCCAATGGATGGCCGCCTCACGAAACAGGTTCTCCGTCTAAGTAAACAAAAGCTGCGTACGGTTAATGCAGCTTTAACTGGCCACGGGTCATTTAATAAACACCTCTTTGTCATAGGAGTAACAGAGTCCGCTGTGCAGGGCCTGCATGGAGGATGACGAGACAGCGGCACATGTGCTTCTAAGCTGCCCGGTGGTCGCCACGTACAGGGCAAAGTACCTCGGTAACCAAGGTACACTGCGTGAGACGGTCAGTACCATCAAGGCGTTGCTGGCCCTCCTTGAGGAGCTGGGGTGGATCGAATGATCGATTTTCCCACCCGTACGCAAAATACGCGCATTGACGTGGAGTTGCGGACACCAGCACGTATTACCTATTACGGAAGAACTGTCAAAAATTCAAAATTATTCCTCCGATAGTTATCTGACGTTGGAAAAATCAGCCCTAAGGGCTGTAAGTAAGTATTCTTAAGTTTCGAAGAAAAAGGTCAGTATTTCATTTTGGGATTCGGTGTAGACATAAAATTATACATTCATAAAGTGGAATTTCAATTCCACAGAATTCGAATGATTCAGTCAGTAAAGGAACTTTTTTATTTTCCTATAATGTTTACACAGTATACCAACCCCGCCTCGCCGTTGCTATGTAGCAAAAATCAGCTAGCTTATATCCTTTCAGAGATAAGTTAGATTCCTCTCTTGATCTGAGAAGTTTCAGATAGGCATAGGTATTATATCTACGCATATTTTTTTGTTTAAAAGTTCGCATAGAGAAATTTGAAGAATGTCTTACTTTACTAAGTGCTAATGCTATATTTTGATGTAGTATAGTTAAGTAGGAGGTTTATTTATTAATTTAATATTTCAAGCACATAAATGTACAGAAGCGGAATTAATGTCATAGGCATTTTCTAGCAGTCAACCTTTGGGTGATGCAGAGACAAACAGTAGTAGGTGCAATCATGAAAATTGAGGAATAAATATTTTAAATATAAAGATACGCACGAACCTATTAAAACTATAAATATAATATATATCTAATTACATATAAATATAAGCACAAACAAATATACATAAATACATGAATATACAAAAAATTAGAAAATATTAGCGTTGTGATGATACTGTCAGCTTCTTGCGAATGTGCTCGCGAACCTTAAGTTTAAAGGATAATATGTTGGTTGCCATCTTGATTTTTTGGGGGAGCGCATTCCACAGAGACATGGACTGAACAAAGAAGGAAGAGTGAATGAAGTCTGTGCGGTGACTGGGACATTATAGAAGACGATTGTGTGATGAACGTAGATTTCTATTGTGGTTGGCGCAAATGTACTGAAAGTGGGGGCTCGATAACAAGGGGAAGAGGGAGAATCAAGAAATGAAAACAGGGTGGTCAGCACCCTTAGCTCTCTCACATGATCATATTTATGCAGATTGAAAACGAATCGAATGCAGTTATTGAGAAGACGGTCAAGTTTGTCGAGGAGATCTGCATTCAGGTCATAGTAGCACACATCACCGTAATCATTGAGAGCATTAAATGTCTCATTCTGTTAATCTGTCTTATTCTTTCTAAAATTTTGTAGAATTTTACACTTGTACATTTTTATGGTATAGGGCCCAGGACAGTATTTAAGAATCCAGTTTTTTTCTTTCTGGTTAGCACCTTCATTTTTGCCTACGATATGATTGATGTCCTTCCTTTCGAAATAAGCATCATCTGTAAAAATGAAGTCATACACCTAATACTTCCTGTATAATGGTTTCTTTCATTCGTTGTCTGTAAATAATTTTAATGAATAAAATACTGGGACACAGCGATGGAGAAGGAGACGGGCGCTAAGATAATAATTCGAGGCAAGGGCTCGGTGAAGGAGGGCAAGGTGGGCCGCAAGGACGGTCAGCCGCTGCCGGGCGAGGACGAGCCGCTGCACGCCTACATCACCGCCACCAACGCTGACTGCGTCAAGAAGGCCGTGGAGAAGGTACCGAGCGCCGACCCCAACTTACTAAGGGAGATGCGGTAGCCGCCTAATTGTAATTTTGTTACGGTTTTTGCAATTCGAAGGTCAATGTTAAGTGTTGTGCTGATCGAACTATGATCCGCGGCTGTAACAAATATGATTTACATTATTAAAATCATTAGAATCATCAATACAATTCACTTAGTTAGAATTGGCATCAACTGTCATGAATACGCGAAATAGTTTTGCAATATGATAATTTAAACGATTAATCATTATAATTTTGTGAAGGCACATTTGTTACGGTTGCTAATCATATAATCAACATACAATCTAGTACTGACCTGGAAATTGCAAAAAACGTTAGAAAAATTAAATTTGGCGGGATACTCTTTTGCTTCCGCCTTAAAGCCTTAAGCGTTGTCCGAGTCTGTTCGTAATGTGTTTGCTCACGAGCCCCTGTTCCACAGATCAAGGAGGTGATCCGCCAGGGCGTGGAAGTGCCGGAGGGCCAGAACGACCTGCGCCGCATGCAGCTGCGCGAGCTGGCGCAGCTCAACGGCACGCTGCGCGAGAACGACGCCGTGCGCTGCGCCAACTGCTCCGCCACGGACCACAAGACCTGGCTCGTACGTACCGCAGGCTCCTGCGGCGCTCTTGCTCCGCGTGGATTGACGATTTCAGACTTTTATTACTAAATAAAGTCAGTCAGTGCCTACTTATTGATTGATGTATATTTATTGTCTGTTCCAGTGCCCGGACAAGCCGAACGTGACCAACAGCATCGTGTGCTCGTCGTGCGGCGGCGCGGGCCACATCGCGCGCGACTGCCGCGCCAAGCGGCCCGGCCAGGGCACGCTGCACAACACGCCCAACAAGGTATGGGCTGCCAAAATATCTTCCTTACCTAAAGGGTTACTTTTAACTACTCATTGCATAATACAATCTGCTTAATTGAATCAGCATTATAGATCTGTGTCGTAATGTTAATACCGCAAGACAAGATTCAGCCATTTTCTTTACACGAACTCCAACTCAAAGCATTTATTTCAAATAAACCAATTACAGACACTTTAGAATTGTTAAGGGGTCGGTCAAAAGGATGAAGCTAGTTACCCATTCTAAAGCGCGGTAGGTTCCCATAAAGAAGAATAGACACATTTAAATCAAACATCATAAAACGCCACTGACGGTCTGTCACTGACGGTCTGTCACTGTCAGTGGCATTTTATCATGATGTTTGATTGTCTGTCTAGACAATTTTATTTATTTGATTTTTATATTTCATAAAATGGCCATTCAGAATTTGTCAAAAATGACCGATCACTGTTGGTACTATATAGTTACTAAGGCTTTTTGACCTATGTAGTTTCATTTTTATGAGATACTAGCTTTTGCCCGCGACTTCGTTCGCGTGGAATAGTGACTTCCGGCAGATTTTTGGTTTTACCCACATAGTTAAAGAATGAATTAAAAATGGAAATGAATTAAAATGAATGAATGAATTAAAAATATAAAAATTAAAAATTCCCACATGAATTAAAACAATAACATGAACCGAACTCGTGTAACGATCGACACCATTGCGCGATCACCAACTCGACATATAGTACTAATAGAATTATCTATACTCCGTTAGAGCATTTTCTATGTACTAAAAGTTGTATTATATTATATTTTTCATACCTTTTTACTATTTATTTACATTTTTCCGATGAATTTTCAGTACTGAATTGATGCCGACTGATTGATTCAGTACTGATTGACCAATAGATGGCGCTGTATGTCCAGAATAAATTTTATTTTTTATTTTATTTTTTGTAATAAAAACTATCCTATGTCCTTTCTCAAGTTCCAAACTATGTCTGTACCAAATTTCACACAAATCGGTTCAGTAGTTTAGGCGTGAAGCAAAGACAGACAGACAGACAGACAGAGTTACTTTCGCATTTATAATATTAGTTTGGATTTTTTTTTTATTTAACGAAGTTATACAGGGTTGAATTAGAATAGCCAGCGAAAGCATATATCCAAGACTAGTCACCACTAACCATATCATAAACGTGTTTTGACTCTCCTCGGTTGAATCTGTGCAGAGTTTTGCGACAACATTTAATACGGGCTGCTTTTTAGTCGTCGCTAAGCAAATGTGGTATCCAACGAGAGATCAACTTTCTTACGCCGAGTTCTTCGTGCAGGATTTTTGAGATAGTAGTCCCTGAAATGCCCACGGCTGCCTCTATTTCACGGTATGTCACATGACGATCTTCGACGATTAGCTGCCGCTCGGCGTCACCATTGAATAGACGCTACAATGAAACTATTCGACCGATCAAAAAACATTATTTTGTTTCCGATTTCTAAATTCAAAAAGATGAAAAAGCCATATGTTTTTTTTTAATAATTGCGGGAGGTTTGCAAACGACACGACTTAAAAGGCAGCCCTCGTACCTAATCTTTAATGAATAATGATGAAATGTAATTTTGACGAATATTATCACGGTTTATGTACAGAAGACAGCAGATCAAGTTACCCCACTTTGGCCTTGAACCCGTTATGAGCATGAACCGCGAGAATCGTGCGAAAGAGATAAATAGCTTTTGTCTGTTATTACTTGTAATGTTTCGTGCTGCAGCGCCACAGAACATTATGCGCAGCCTGCAGTGCGTACGTGACCGTGGTTGCGTATGGCCGCGTCGTCGGTGCGTCAGCGCCGGCGCGTGGTGTTCACCACGATGCGCGCATACGCAACCACCGTCTCATCCTACAGAATAAGATACTGTGCGATAAGAAATATCGTAGCAGGTTGAATGCTTGAATCCAATCGAAATAATGCTATGGTAATAAAAACAGACGGTCCGCGCAATGCCTAAAATACTATGAAAGCTTATACTAATCAATATTTTTTATTAAAATGATCTTTTACTTAATCCGTCATTCTTACATATTTGTTGGAAAATTACAATAAATTAACTAGCGAAATTTCGCGCTTATTGTTAAGCAGACAGGTAGGTATAATCTGATATGAGAAATTCTTTCTTTTAAATTCAATCAGGTTGGTTAATTACCTACTTACTAGCAGGCTGGCGGTCAGTAACCTCTTTTGTTAGCGCGGCGGGTGTAGCTGGAAATCCCATGCAGCAAAACACCTTTTGTTTATAGATATTAGCTAAGTAGATATACTTGTAGGTAAGCGTGTTAATTTCGGAGTTTTTATGGTTTTGTTATACTTAGTGACATTCTGAGTAGCGCATTGAGAGTGAATAACTACGTGTGGAAATATTTTCAACAATACATGAATATAAACTATACATACGTGTCTAGATCTCTTTACGATGGCCTATAATGAGGAAATGTAGTTAACGGAATTACCTATCTACCGGAGTTTGCTGTTACATGCAAATTCAACCTTATTCCGCTAGGAATAAGATACGATTTCAAAGGTTATGAATATTCAAATAAAATTCTCATCTATTATTATCGTTACTTCGTTACATCGTAAATATTTTATAAATGAGAATAATATGAGTTTCTTTTTTTGTTTTTTAAGACGGTTGCCGCACACTAGGAATTTCTCCTGTATTGTGTGCGTTTACAAATATTTAAACTCTCATACACAAACAGCCAGACCCGGAACAACTACTTGTAGGTCATACAAATATTTGTTCCGTGCGGGAATCGAACCCACGACGCGCAGCGCAGCAGTCAATAGCTTAACCACTGCGCCAACCGTGCCGTCAAATCGTCGTGTTTGTTATTCCTATGAGAAATCGGGTGAAGCCACATAAAATGCAAAAGTGAGTTTATTTGTTACGCTTTCGATTTTCACGTAGTGGTGTAGCTAGACGTAATGCCCCCCCCCCCCCCCATATCAAAATATCTTGGCGGGGTCTTTTGCAAAAAGGACGGTGACGTTTTTATTTTTTTAAGTAAGTAAATATCCCCTGCTTTTGGTGCCTTAACTACACAGCCGATCATCATGGAATTTTGCATAACTACCTATCAGAAAAGGACATAGGATAGGTTCCTACGGGAACGCATGTGAAACCGCGGGAAAAATATCAAAATAAAATGCGGAATAACAATCTTAATCTTTTTATTTTTCAACATTAATATAATTGAAACCTTAAAAACAAATACCTGCCTACTCTAAATTAAAATATGGTTACAACAAAATTTATAAAACCAAATTATACAATAGATTAAAAAGTTTCTGTTACCTAAGTATTATGTCAATAAAGAATTATTACTTAATATTATTTTAAAGTCTCTGACGCAACTCGGGACCCTTCGGACCCCGGACCTTTGGACGGCGTTATTATTATTATTATATAGATTAAAAACAAGTACTTACATAATATTTTTTTTAATAGCTTTTATTTTTATAGATATTTGTAACAAATTAATTATATAGTTACATCTACCAATGGCTGCTAAACAAAATCAAAAATGCTGCCGCCACAGAAATCTGAATAATAAGGCACTAGAAATGCTATCTACTATCTTTTAATACCGGGACGCATGTCGTCAGTTCGCGGCTACCAACACATAGACAAACAATAAATACACAATTACGCCTACACATGTCACTAGCATTGATGCAACGGAAATTAAACTTTAAACTATGGCGTTAAGCAATATTTTATAAAAACGCAAAATCTCAGGAGTCGTGGCCACTCGGGCCAATAATGCACACTTACTTATAGTGCAGCGCAACGCTCGTATCGATAACTTTCCGTTGAGCGTCGTTGTTCGCCCAGGAGACTTGCAACTATTGATAACTAATTTTAGTTAAATTTAAAAATTAAATTGAATTAATTTACCTAAATTACCTTTTGTTTTTGTATTTATTTATATAGTTGGTAATTAAGCACAAATATAAGTAGGTGCGGATGACTTTTTTTATCTTCTTTTTTTTTAACACTTTAGTAAGAAATAAAACATATAGAAGATGTAATAAGTAAATAAATATTAAACGAAAAATCACAATTCATTCCCATTTCGGTAAAACTAGGTAAGCCAAACATAATAAATTATCGATACAAAACAGTAGTGGCACGTCACTAATTGGCGCTCAACTCATGCGGCCGTGTTCCTGGAAATTTACGGAGTGGCGAAATTATTTATTGCGCATGCCTATAATTCCATTGCTGCTTTTAGCAGTTGCAATCATAGATATGAACAAGCTTAAGCATCAATGGTTATTGAAATGAGAAAACAATTCGATTTTCTGCGACAATCGTAGTACTGCCGTGCGATTCTGTAACCATCTCACCGTGAAAGCTTGGGTGAAGTGAGCGTGGAGTGAGCTGTCATTCGCTAGGGATTAACACTATTAAGTGCTCACTTCACTTATGATTGCACGGTGATCGTCTCACAATCGACCGGCTGGTGATGAATAATTTTATTTGAGTATATTTCATTATAAAAACATTATTAAAAAAAAAATGGTATTTATTTATGAAATGCTAATCCCTTTATTTGAAAAGTTACATGTTGTGGAAGAATTTCCGCGGTTGGATATGCTGCAAAACACCATTTTTACGCCTTTGCGTCCGAAACCAACGCTCCACGCGCACTTGTGGCGTACGAGTCACATGTGCGGCGACAAGGTCACAGACCTTTACGACTTCTACTGCCTTATTATTTAGATTTCTGTGGCTGCCATCAAACAAAAGCATGCTTTTACCTAACAAGGGGAGGGCACGACCTTCGGGAAACGGATTCGCTTCATTTTTTGTATAGTGTTAGTATACCATGTGGGTATACCATCAGCAAAATAGTAACACGCAACGCTCAGAAACAACTGAGAAATCGCGCTTAAAGTTTACTTAGCACTTTATGAATAACTTGTATTAAACTCCGGTCGAGCGTTCCGTGGCGTAAGTGGCAATGCTCCCGACTCGTGCTCTCGCTCGCTCGAGTTCGAGTCTACCTTATTGATTTTTTTTTAATTTATTTATTTACTTTAATTCTTACTTTTAATTTAATTTATTCATTTTTATTATAAAAATGAATAAATTACTAAATTATCACTGTAAGGTAGGTTCGAGACCACTGCTAAAATCCCTTGTCGTGCTATGCCGCCAGTAGGTGACCGCCCTACCTTAAATTATCACTAAGAACAGTAAAGGAAAAAATCAATAACAATAATAAAACAAACAACAATGGTGCGAAAAGAAGTATACAATTTTGATTAACAGTATTAATTATTATATTATCTTTATCACGTATTTATAATTAGAAGAATTATCCACACTAATATTATAAATGCGAAAGTAACTTTGTCTGTCTGTTACGCCTTCGAGGCCTAACCGCTGGGCAATTGTTGTGAAAAATATGGAGATAGTTTGAAGCCTGGGGAAGGACACTAATTGCCTAAATTATTTTTAATCAAAAACATTGTTCACTCTTGCTCAGAAAGTAGTAATTAAAACATTTTAACAATCCATGAAATCTCTTGTTGAAATCTCCATTACTGCATTTTGAATCTCGGTCTATAGCGGAACGAGTGGGAAATAAAAAGTTCCAATCGTCACCACTGGGGAGGAACGAAACTTTTTTTTTCCCCGCTCGTACCCAGTGGGGACGACCGGGTGGGGACGACCGGGAATAAACGATAAATAAAAAGTTACTTACATAACTTAAACTCTAATAGCTATAGATAATGTAAAATTTAAATATACATACTTTTATTTCTTTATTTTGCATATTATCTACTAATTTATAAACTAATATAATAAAAAGACGATTGTTTGTAACAGATAAACTAAGATATACAACGTGTAACGTTAAATGCGCAAAACCTCAGACCCCTCAACTGATTTTTAATTGAATTGACATATTTCAGAGAGAAAACAAGTCATTAAAAAAAATTGTATAGGTTTTATTTGCTGTTTTAGTTTTACTGGCCATTCTGATCGTTTCTTGCGTCTACGACGCTTTATCGCGGGAGGAGTCGTCACCGGGCCGCTTTGCCGTGCTGACATTGGGTTGCTTGACCTATTAATAAATAGACACGGCAACGTTTTTAATGAAGATTTTTTGGAAAATGTGACCTATATTAAAAAGTGGTTTAATTCTGCTCGTTATTCTGATCAAACTATTTTCAGATTTTGCGCGTTTAACGTTACACGTTGTATATATTTTTAACCCGTTTCCACTTACCACCGGTCCCTGAGACTGTAACAGCAACTAGCAAATAAAGGATAAGGTAAGTTTACTTTCATTACACACACGCATTTTGTGACTACTCTTTTTTCCTAAATAAAGCATGTGTAGAAAAGGTATATAGGATGACTGGTAATTAGTGAACGATACTTAAACACATGATTCTACTCATGACAACAAACAAGTTTTATAATGGGACAAAAAGTGAAATGACGAAAAAAAAATCAGCTGTTCCCTACATTTTGACGACTCATACGAACATAAATGTAGCGAACAGCTGATTTTTTTTCGCGATTTCGGATTTGGTCCGATAGTAAAAGTTGTGTGTAATGATGAGTACAATCATGTGTTTAAGTTTAAGTATCGGTCATTAATTACCAGTCACCCTATATAGACGTGCAGTCCTTTGCAGATACGGTTTTTTGCAGGATCCCGTTTAGTAGTGTACGTGTTTAAATATATACATATTCACACAAACATCTTGTTTTCCGGATACTATAAACAGGATGCTTGTGTGAAATATTATTTATTTTATTTATTTATTTATAATTACCCTTACAACTATCCTAACAGGATTAACCTAATGCGATGGTGTGGTATTTATATACTTACAATATTAAATTAACCTAATAAGGATACATACATACTACCTATCCTTAATTAAACACGTACACTATTAAACGGGATTCTGTAAAAAAAACCGTACCTGCAAAAAACGGGATCTTGCCGTAAACCCTTACACATCGAAATATTTGAATGAAAAAAAAAAAAATACGTTGCGGTCTCCAGGACCGCGGTGGTAGGTGGATAAGGGTTAATATTTTCACCACTAGTATGCTACATTTGTAAGCGTACTCTCTTTTACTCGTATTATACTATTTTCAAAAATAGACGTGATAGTAATATAAAATCACAGTAATAAAAAATAAAAACACAATAATAAATTAGTTTCAGTAAAATTTAACTGGCAGTTCGTATAGTGTATTCAGTTACGTTTTTAAATCTTTTGAGAACAATGCTTTGTTTTGGGAAAAGGATAGGCAGATGATGTTTTAAAATATTTTTTTGCGGCACAACAACCAGGGTCTGACTTATTTTTAATGGGCGACTTAGGTTCATCCTTAGATATTCTTACTTTTAACTCTGTTTTCTTTTTCTCACACTCCTCTTATTCAGCATCCATAATTTCTTCAATGCTAGTGTCTGAATTATAATTTTTATCTCGACTATTACAAGGTCTCACGAATTTACGCTTCTTTGAAATATGTAAAATCGATTGACTCCATTCGAAAAAAAAAAAAACTTTATTCTTATCTTCCTGATATTCTTATTCTGGTAATAATGCCTGACTACGTTCAGAAAAAAAATCGTCTCCTTGCTTATTATTTACAAATAATACGTTTATTCATCATCATCTTCCTGCCCTTGTCCCATTTTATTTGGGGTCGGCGCAACACGTCTTTTTCCATTCTTCCCTCCTCTCCATCCATCATCAAATAATATATTTATTAATACAAACAAATTACCTAATACAAGTAAATTTACAAAAATGTTGACGACTCCCGAACATTTTTACTAAAATGAATAAATCCTACCTTGTGATGCCATATTTGCGTAGAATACCAACGAATGTGAATCGAAGCACACAGAAAACTTTTCTCACGGCGAAATACGCATAAAACATCACAGGGGTCCAGGGTGCGTCATCCTTGATGTATAGGCCCGTGACGCGCCTGGCAAGTCATCGTCCAATGTTCGGGGCCTGGCTAAAGTATGCATGAAAATGATGAATCTGTTAAAGTTTACTAGCTGGCATAGAACAATAACTTCATGAATGAGTGTTTGATATGGGTAATCCCAAGTTTAGTTACTTTAGTTACTTTGAAAACATTTTTTTTCCAATTTACGAATTATTTTAACCTATCATAATTGATATAATTAATGGGCACTAGCCCTACCCGTGTGTTAAATTAATGTCACTATTGTAGCGTCACGTTGTATACTTAACAATAGATATATAATATATATGTAAATATATTTAATATTTGGTCGGACCACCTTGCGCGTGTAAAACAGCGTCCAGCCTGTCCTTCATGCCGGCCACCATGTTCCAGCAGGTGTCCGTGCCCCTGAGACCCTAAAACAAAGAAAATTTTGTCAATTTCAATAAAAATAAGAAGATTCTTTCTATTTCTTAAAGCCGTGGACCGATTTACATAATTCAAACGGGAATCTCAGTTTTGAACATAATCCTGTCATTTGACTAAAATCTCGCAAATATTCCTATAAACAAAAAAAAAACTCGTTTTCAAGTTACGTAATTATTTACAACTAGCATCCGCCCGCAACTTCGATTGCGTAGAATTCGGAATTCCCGGCGTTTAACACATTGAACGCCATGTGGTGGTCACCGGTGAGCGACAGCAATTATTTTAGTTAATTCTTTGAATAGTAATAAGAAATAATTATTTGGAGAGGGGTTTTTGACTATTTTGAACCGTATGAGCCAATAAAATATAACGTGTAAAATTTGCCGAAATCGCGAATCAGCGTCAGTCCATATGGAAAGTTCAGTGGTGGTCAGTGGTGGTCACCGGTGACCACCACGGCGTTCAATGTGTTAAAAATATGTTGCTAATAATGCAGGGCCGTATCCTGCATTGTGGGGCAATGCCCTACCTTCAAACACTAATGCCCTACCTTAAGAAAACACCATGAACTAAGTTATGACGGAAAAAAAATACTAGCTTATAATGACATCTAAATTATTCCGAATTAACCACGGCATTTTACAATCATAATATACTTAAATTCTTTATTCTGCTCATAGATGGCATTTGAAATATGTGTGCAAGATTTGTTCGTATTACAGTCTATGGAACGGGAATCACTTAGCCTCTAAAATCCTAAGGACTATGTTGGTCCCATAGTAAAAGTTGTTAATATTGATGGGTAGAACACCCCCTTAAATTTTAAAGTCAGCCTGTATATCATCGCCGACAATTAAGTATTAACTGACAAAAGTTAAGAAAGCCAAAAATCGATTGACTAAACAATAAACAATATTTATTTGTTCTAGACTTAAACCTATTACAAGTTTTGAACCTTATTAAATTAAGCTATTGTAGTTCTATGGCAAGATACAAGACAAAATGCAACTGGGCTTAAACTAGGAGGACTCCTGTGCTATAAGCACCAGTTACTTCCGCCACCACCGTGATCGAACTGCTATTACAAGTTTGGTGCGGTGCAAACTAGAACAGATCAAGTATCATTTTTACTTCCACCCTACCTGTAACACCAGCTGCCCTACCTTAAATTCAAGTCTAGCTATGGCCCTGTAATAATGTAGCTACTGTAATTGGTTTATTTATATATGTATAGAAAGACAGATTAGGTAGGCTTAATACATTCATGTCTGTGAAACCATGGAAATACACATACAAAATTTCAACCCAATCGGTCAAGCCGTTTAGTAGTTGACATACCACAGCAGCACCACCTTCCGGCTCCAATTGTATTTTTAAAATAATCCAGGAAACCATCGAAATACATACCCATATAAAATTTGAACCCAATCGGTTCAGTCGTTTAGAATTTATGTGAAAAAGATAATTATGGAAGGATAATTCACACTACCCGTTGTCCTATTACCCGTTTTCCCATAAGAATGAAGCATTTTCCCGCAATAAAAAGTAGCCTATGTTCATCAGGGATAATTTCGGATTCTAATAGTAAAATAAATTTTCAAATCGTTCCAGTAGTTTCGGAGCCTATTCAATACAAACAAACAATCAAATCTGTCCTCTTTATAATATTAGTGTAGATTATTCTTGAACATTAAAATTCTCAAATATTCTACGTTAATATATCAGATTCATACGAATACGAAAACTAATAATAAATTAAACTAATTAGAACAATACAAAACACTTTGATTAGATATTCAAATCTTAATAAAACAGTAATAGTCCGTATTGACTCCCACATCATTTACTTTAAAATCCAATCATTACCTACTGGATTAACTTTTGTTTAGAATGTTTCATGACAAAATGGAATCAAAAACAATAATTCATCGAATTCTGTTTACTTAAGTATAACCCTGAATTTGAACTTTCATTTACGATACTTACTGTTAGCTTAATTCGAAAATTCTATAGAAAAACACCATTGACACATTTTTTCAATACTTACTAGCCTTTGTTTTTTTAATTTAAAAATTGTATTTACAATAAATATTAAGTACTCACCGGTTATATCATCTGTCATCTCGATATCAATCGAAGCGCTGCCTTTGAATTTGCGTCAACTAAGGCGCCGTAATATTATAAGAACCGCACGTATTATAAATTAAAACACAACAACAGTAACTAATGAGACACAATTACTTTTTCTATTGTTACCGAACTTTAAATTTTCTCGAAAACACAGTACTACGACTCCAAAGTCCAACTGATTGACACCACTGTGGCTGTGACGCAACTGACGTATTCGTTTAAGTTCGTGAAGGATCGGATAAACTCGGAAGCGGTGGCGGATGCGCGGCGGCGCTCATTGGCTCTCAATTCTGTCTGTGCAACGATTGGTCAATTTTAGAAACGTTGAAAACTCCACCAATCATGCACAGGATACTTTCTTTCTAACACTATATGGCGCGTTGTAGTTATAGATATGTATAGAGTTTACCGTGATGTGCTGGCGTCTGTACCATGTCTTCCTACCGATTTGTACGCCACGATATGCGGCTGAACATGTTAGAACTTTTCTGTATCCCATTATTATCCTGCATGCAATGTATCATGTAAACCATGTTTAAACAAATAAAATTTACTTACTTACTTACTATCTATAAATACGCAACATAAATAGCCATTGAAATGATATTTTTCACGAACCATAGGGTCTTTAAATTCAAATAAATTCAAATATTTTATAAAGCTAAAACTATGCCAGAAAGCCTAATATTGTAAAAGACTATATTGAGGACAAAAAAGCTTGGCATTGAGCTGCTCCAATAGGTCTAGACAGTGAATGTTGTTTATTTTTTATTTTGCTGATTTACACTTGTTTTTTTTTTCTAAATATCTATTTACATACAGAATGACATGGACATTTACTGTTTAAAGTCTTATATTATTTTAATTATTGTGAATGTGAGGACTATGTGGGTCATTGTTTCCGTTTTAATCATGGTCTGGCAGTTTGAGTGGTTTATGCGGTCTACACAAATGTCCTGTCCTTGGTATTGCTCGTCGAATCGTTGAGCTCCTTAAGTTCTGAGTTGAGCTGCACGGTTACTGACGAATGCGTGCACTGACTGCACAGGTCCACTCAATCTGTGTGGTTCTTTCCTCAAAAGACCACTTCAGACACCAATCTACATGGTCCTCAAAGATCAAAGATTATGTCCGGATTTTTTTTATACACATTGACCTTGATGAATTTTATATAAACAACGACATGGATATTTACTTTGTAAAGTATCTTATTTTTTATTCTTATTACTGTGAGTGTGAAGACTATGTGGGTCATTTCTTTTTTCTGTTTTCCTTCTTAGTTAGTTTTAATCATGATCTGGGAGTTTGAGTAATTTATGCGGCCTACCCAAATGTCCTATCATTGGTATTGTTCGTCGAATCGTAAGGCTCCTCAAGTTCTGAGTTGAGCTGCACGATTTTTGACAAATTCGTGCACTGACTGGACAGGTCCGCTCAATCTATGTGGTTCTTTACTCAAAAGACCATTTCAGACACCAATTTACAAAGTTTTCACATGATCTGACCAAAATTATGTTTGGACTTTAAAAGAGACTGACCTCTGAGTTTGTTTCGGCCTTTATTCTCAGAGTAGTCAGATAGGAAACGCCGACCTCATCTAGTTTTAAAAAAATATGATTGACATGTAAAAGTGTTTGTACAAACCTACTTACAGAAAATAAATCATTTATCATTTATCACTTGTTAACTTACATAATAGATAATTTTTACACACATTAAATAAATGGTCGGATTTATAAATCATCCAGTGTATTTCTTAATTTAAATAGTACAAATTTCCGAACAAAAAGGTCTGATAACACCATAAAAAAAAAAAAAACTCAAAAATTGGGTCTGATGTAACTACCCTCGGATATAGAACGTAGTTATTTCCGGATGTTATGGAGCAATCGCTTAAAAATTGGCATCCCTCGAATCTTAAATAACCAAGCATACATCATTATAGCCGTGTTGTCCACCCTCTTTAAAATTATAGAACAATTATTCACCTTCAAAGTTTATTTTTGCTCTTCTTAAAAGGTGTAAAAATAGATATCGGACCACATGGATCTGGTGTCGAGAAATTTGTGTTTAGGGTTTGGGCGACGTTTACCGCTGCTGAGTGTAGCTTAAACGAGTGTACTGAAATTAAAATTGAATCATCACATTGAGGAAGTAAGGTTAAAAAAATGTCGTATGTTGGCAGGCTAAGATCGACGAGGAGTACATGTCGCTGATGGCGGAGCTGGGCGAGGCCGCGCCGGGCGGGGGCGCGGGGGGCGCGCGGCGCTTCACGCCCGCACTGTTCGCGCAACACGCGCCGCCCCGCGCCATCATGGCGCCGCCGCACATCGCAGCACGTACGTACACACAGCACACTACTCAGTACATGAGCTGACCGCACTGTTCGCGCAACACGCGCCGCCCCGCGCCATCATGGCGCCGCCGCACATCGCAGCACGTACGTACACACAGCACACTACTCAGTACATGAGCTGACCGCACTGTTCGCGCAACACGCGCCGCCCCGCGCCATCATGGCGCCGCCGCACATCGCAGCACGTACGTACACACAGCACACTACTCAGTACATGAGCTGACCGCACTGTTCGCGCAACACGCGCCGCCCCGCGCCATCATGGCGCCGCCGCACATCGCAGCACGTACGTACACACAGCACACTACTCAGTACATGAGCTGACCGCACTGTTCGCGCAACACGCGCCGCCCCGCGCCATCATGGCGCCGCCGCACATCGCAGCACGTACGTACACACAGCACACTACTCAGTACATGAGCTGACCGCACTGTTCGCGCAACACGCGCCGCCCCGCGCCATCATGGCGCCGCCGCACATCGCAGCACGTACGTACACACAGCACACTACTCAGTACATGAGCTGACCGCACTGTTCGCGCAACACGCGCCGCCCCGCGCCATCATGGCGCCGCCGCACATCGCAGCACGTACGTACACACAGCACACTACTCAGTACATGAGCTGACCGCACTGTTCGCGCAACACGCGCCGCCCCGCGCCATCATGGCGCCGCCGCACATCGCAGCACGTACGTACACACAGCACACTACTCAGTACATGAGCTGACCGCACTGTTCGCGCAACACGCGCCGCCCCGCGCCATCATGGCGCCGCCGCACATCGCAGCACGTACGTACACACAGCACACTACTCAGTACATGAGCTGACCGCACTGTTCGCGCAACACGCGCCGCCCCGCGCCATCATGGCGCCGCCGCACATCGCAGCACGTACGTACACACAGCACACTACTCAGTACATGAGCTGACCGCACTGTTCGCGCAACACGCGCCGCCCCGCGCCATCATGGCGCCGCCGCACATCGCAGCACGTACGTACACACAGCACACTACTCAGTACATGAGCTGACCGCACTGTTCGCGCAACACGCGCCGCCCCGCGCCATCATGGCGCCGCCGCACATCGCAGCACGTACGTACACACAGCACACTACTCAGTACATGAGCTGACCGCACTGTTCGCGCAACACGCGCCGCCCCGCGCCATCATGGCGCCGCCGCACATCGCAGCACGTACGTACACACAGCACACTACTCAGTACATGAGCTGACCGCACTGTTCGCGCAACACGCGCCGCCCCGCGCCATCATGGCGCCGCCGCACATCGCAGCACGTACGTACACACAGCACACTACTCAGTACATGAGCTGACCGCACTGTTCGCGCAACACGCGCCGCCCCGCGCCATCATGGCGCCGCCGCACATCGCAGCACGTACGTACACACAGCACACTACTCAGTACATGAGCTGACCGCACTGTTCGCGCAACACGCGCCGCCCCGCGCCATCATGGCGCCGCCGCACATCGCAGCACGTACGTACACACAGCACACTACTCAGTACATGAGCTGACCGCACTGTTCGCGCAACACGCGCCGCCCCGCGCCATCATGGCGCCGCCGCACATCGCAGCACGTACGTACACACAGCACACTACTCAGTACATGAGCTGACCGCACTGTTCGCGCAACACGCGCCGCTCCGCGCCATCATGGCGCCGCCGCACATCGCGGCACGTACGTACACACAGCACAGCAAGGTTGTGCGCACTTTTTCCCATTCGCACTTTGTCACGCGTTCGCAGTTGGTCACATTAGCACTTCGGGCCATTCCCACTTGGTACCATTCGCGGTTGGTCCCATTCGCAGTTTGTCCCATGCAAGTAGTTTGTAAGGGAAGAGGTAGGTTTAGGGACCAAAGTGGGTTGGATTTATAAAAAAATCAACAAATATTGTAATGAAACATCCAAATTCGATTAGTGAGTAATGTAATAAGTAGAATAATAAACAAACTTCTCAATCAAATAATAACAGTAAGTAGATAATCAGTGAATATTGTCAATAAAACGTGTATACAGTACAATGAGTATCTCATATTTGTCAATATACTCTACAAGTCACACATACAAGAACTAACTGTTAAAATATTACTTTTTTCATGAAGTCTCCCAAATATAAAGAAACCCGCTGTAGTTTCTGTAGCTCTTCTGTAGTTTGTGTTGGCTTCTTTTGTAGTTTGTTTTGGCATAGCTCTTTCATAGGCCAGAAGGCTTGTTGTATTGCTATGGTAGGTCTTCCTTTACCGCATTTGATACCACGCAAAGGCTCTCTCTCTCACACATTTTCAAACGTCTGACGTGGCGCGAGTAGCTGCAATGCTGCATCTATATCTCTTCTATCGCACTGGATATAATGGGGATTCTCTCTTTCGCGCACACTTTCATACGCTTCAATTTTTAAATTTTAACGTCTTGCAACCCTTATTGTTGACAGGTTTTTCATATGCAACCTTATATCATCGTATTCGCAGAAAAATAATCTTCATTTTGATATATAATTTATTCAGTTACTCGGTTGGTGAAAGTAACATTTTCGATTCACCTGTTTAAACTAAGCAACCCTACAGCCTTGACAAGAAAAAGGTAGGCAACTCTATGTTTGCATATTCTATAGAGTTCATAGGTACTTTCGATTAGCGTTCAATTTTTTTGGTTACTCCATCGGTGAAGGTATCGAAAAAAAATTGCCTGTTACATTATAAATTTTAAATATCCTTGACAGGATTTCATTAGGCAACCCATGACCGTTACTTTCGTTAGAATATTTTATTCCGTTAGAAACACATTTGTTGGTGAAGGTCGTTCTTATACGGAAGAAATAAACTTTTAGGTGGTTTATGTTTCGAATTGATACCCTCCTTAATACCAAAAATTATAATCACGTGAAAAAGGAAATGGCTCGATTTATTTGTTTCCAAGTGTATTTTCGATGAAAATTAATATTTACAGTTATTCTGTTTTTCTTTTTTCTTTATAAAAAAATTCGGTGCCTGCTGGTGCATATTTGTTGCCCCTATACAAAACTTAAGAGCAAACTTGTAGAAATATCTTCATTTCAAAATCTCCAGGCACTACATTTAACCCTTTGAACGCCAATCACTTGTATACAAGTTCGTATTACACAAGTGATTGGCGTTCAAAAGGTTAATAAAATGATGTGTGGGTAACTTGAAATAATTTCAGCATTAAATGAAAATTGAATTTACTTGTAAACTGTTAACGTGTGTCGTGTATTGTTGACGTAGGTACGTTTAATTACATATTTAAGTTTACTTGTGTAAAAAGGATCAAGAATTTGAATTTGTTACAACTTGTAGAGATAAACGCTGTTTAATAAAAGGAATAAGTATATTGTACTGTATCCATGTTTGATTGACAATATTTACTGATTGTATACTTACTATTATTAGTTGATTGAGAAGTGTGTTTATTATTTTACTTATTACATTGATAACTATCGAATTTGGATGTTTTGTTACTATATTTGTTGATTTTTTCGAATGGGACCGACCGCGAAAGGGACGAAGTGCTAATGTGACCAACTGTGAACGCGGGACGAAGTGCGCATAACCCCCTTAAAGGCCATAGGGGGATAGATAAGAATGGCAAAAGTGCCCCCGCTCGGATTATTCCTGTAATTTTCCCTATAATACCTACCTACCGTAGAAACATATTGCCAAAATTTTAGCCCTGGAAAATTAAAAGCCGAGGAGTGGGTATTAATAAAAAAAAAATTAATTCTTCTAAACGGCTGAACCGATTTGGATGAAATTTTGATGTTTTACATTTCACTAGTGTGCTTTAGTAAAAAAATGGCCGATCTCGAAAACCGGAAGTAACCTTGAAAAAAAGTTATGACTTGTTTAAAAAAAAATTTTTGCATTTGGAATTTTGGTACCATCACGAAACTTTTTTTTTTAGTGTCTGATATATTAGGTTATCCCACTTCCAGTGTCATATTTTTTTTTATTATTATTATTTTACAAAAACTGACTAAGTACTATACTATATAACCTTGTGACACTAATCAATAATCTCCACCACTATTAATCACTCGCTCCCAGACTGCTGGCAAATCTTGAACACCATTTAAAGTACCACTTTCATTTAATTCATCAATAATGCTCTTTAGTTTAATATCTAACTCCTTTTTGCTATTGTATCGAGTACCCGACAATTTCCTCTTCACATGGCCAAAACAATTGAAATCACAAGGATTCATATCCGGGGAATATGGCGGCTGAATAATTTCAATCCATCCTTTATCTTCAATTAAATTCTGAACTATTTTTGATTTGTGCGGTCTGGCGTTATCATGTAAAATTATAGGACTCGTTATATGATGTTCGTCTGCCCAAATAGCAATATTTTCTTCTAAAAATGACTTATATCGCTCTCCAGTCATAGTTGTATTTTCATCATAAGTTCTCCAAAAAGCAATGCCTCTGACATCCATAGCTACTATTAGTAGTATTTTTCGTGCACGTGGTAAATGTTCAGCTGAAGTGCCCGGTTCCACCCAACATCGTGACTGATGTCTTTGACGAGGAGTATAAAATTCGACCCAAGTTTCATCAAGGCATATGAATCTATTAAGTATATTTTTCTTACGGCGATACCACGATAATTGGCTACGCGCAGTTTCATAACGAAACTCCTTCTGATCCATGTTCAGAGTGTGGGGCACCCACACTGCACTTTAATTGACCAGACATAAATCCTCCGTGAGTACTCTATGTATAGTGGAATGAGGAATGTTAAGTTGAGTGGAGAGATCACTGACACTGACCCTACGTGACTGACGAAGTGCTTCCTTGATTTTGTCCCTTGCTTCTAATCTAGTCGATGATAATGATCGAGGTGCTCGCGGCTCATCTTCAGCTGTGGTTCTTCCTTGTTTGTACATTTCAAGCCATCGCTGTACGGTTCTTTTATTTAAGGCGTTACGACCAAACCAACACACTTTACCAGTAAGTCGTGCGCAACTCCTCCAGAGTAGTTGAGTAAAGCCCAAAACTTTAGAAATATACGTTGCTCCACTACATTAATAGATTTTTTTAAATCTTCCATTTTAAATCAATGCACGTCTTGACAATACAACACACCAAATTAAACTAACATGATTGTACAAGACAACACATGTATTAACTATTGCATACCATTGCGCAATACATAAATATTGGAAATAAAAAATATGACACTGGAAGTGGGATGACCTAATAGTTTTACACAACATATCGCTCATCCAATAGAACAACGACGTAATTATGAAAATGTCGAAAATGAGTTTTGAATGTCATAAGTTCACGTTTCGAAAGTTCTATCTATGACATAAACGGCAGAGTTGTAGTTACGGTGGTTTTCGATAGAGTGAGTGACTGTCGTTAGGGAATTGGCGTATTTTTCAAAAGGTCACAGGGAAACATTGACTTAATTGACTTATTTGACAGTAGTGCGGGGCTTAATTGACAGTAGTGCGGGGAGTTGGTAGATTAGGCAATCATTGTGATAAAATAATATCACAATGATTGATTAATCTACCAACTCTATAAATTCCTACCGGTTTTTATGCTTGTTAAAGATTATGCTACTTTTAGATAGGCACAAGGCAGTAGGATCAAAGGCGCAACCTTTGATCCTACTATGTATCCCGATCTCGTATTTCGTAAAATAAACACAATATTTTTAGTTGTTTATGATCATGTTGGGATCTTACATTATCTAGGTATCTTTGTTTTAACATGAAAACTACATTTTTGTAACTCACAAAAAAAAAACATTTGATACTTCTTATTATACTTTTATAAAATAATGTAAACTATATAACCAATAAATGTTATCTGACCAAGATTATGTCTGGACTTTAAAAGAGACTGACCTCTGATTTTGTTTCGGCCTTTCTTCTCAGAGTAGTCAGATAGGAAACGCCGACCTCATCTGGTTTAAAAAAATATGATTGACATGTAAAAGTGTTTGTACAAACCTACTTACAGAAAATAAATCATTTATCATAAACTGATTTATACAAATAAAACTAAATTGAATAATTTGTTGTTTGAATTCATGATTTATTCCCATTTCAAAACCTTATTTATGTCATAATTGTTATATTTTATTTATAAAATGGCTCAAGTGTACGTCAGGTTTGTTTTTTTTGGAATTTTTTAACAGTTTTCTTGAGTTTTCTCATGAAATTATTACAAATTATTATTGATAGTAAAGTAACATACATAAAAATATTAAATATTGTTACGGGTCCATCATGTATTAAATGAAACGAGGTAAATTGGTTAATCTATGCCCATATATTTTCACCTCGCAGAACTTAAATTAAAGGTACCTAAACTTAAAACCTAACTAGACTTAACCTAAACCTAATCTAATTTGGACGCCAGGAGAGTTATGTTTCCGGTGAACCCTGCCAACACCTCTGCCCGCTAGCTCGTATACTCAGGGACTTTGTAATATGTAATGTCCCAACTTAAAGGGCGTTGCGTGAAGCTATAACAATGACAACAAAATACTGGTAAATACCTAATAATAATACTCAATCAAACAAAAGGTGCTATTCCTTAAAACTAAGACTTACCCCTATTTGGATGACACAGATGCACAATCACTATTACTTTATAATATTAATATTTCTCGACTATGTCGGTAGATGATGGCTCACAATGACCTTATATATCTTTTGAACATACGTCCGTCCAATACCAGAGAAATGCCGCAAGTGCCCCACCAAACCCACACATGATGAATATATTTTCGAAATAGAGAAACAGTCAAAATAACCAAATTGACAAGAACAAAAAGAACTTGTGCGACTCGGAATCGAACTCAAGACTCCTCGTTTATAACTTACAACGGCGCCACAGCGTTAACCATTCGACCACGCGGTTACTTGTGAGTGTTGACGAAAACAAAGACTGAACCCTTCACACAATGTTAATGCCCTTTCGAACATGACAATATTTTAGCATATTCATTGGAAATATATCATATTTTCAATGTCAAACTTTTAAAACGTTCTCCTGAAAAATAGCTAAAACGTAATTACGTCATTGTTCTATTGGATGAGCGATATATTTTTGCCGATTTTTTCGCGGGGAGGCAAATATAGAAAAAAAAAAATTATTTTTAATTTTTTTAAATATGCTGTGGTCACCGTACCATCTTCTAAATTGTTTTTTTTCCATATTTTTGGCATAGTTTTACACAATATATATTTTTTTCAGATTCTTTTCCGAGTGCATCATATTTTAAAACAATATAATTCCAATTTTTTATTTATGAAAATAGGTTGGTTCGAAGTTTTTTGTACATAGTATATGCGTGCGCTCTTACTGTGCCTAGCCGATGAATTAGAACAAGTATACAAAAAGGAAGAAAATACAAAGTTCAAACGAATCAGATTAGAACAATTAAATTAATAAATTCGAGTAGCCAAAACAATAGCCGTAAGGTGAGAGTACAAGAGTTTAGGTTCTACTAATACTATTTTTTATCAGCATCGAATTGTTCTTATTCATTTAAGTTATTTTATCCTTTTTTTGCGACAGTCATTTCATTTTCTTTCGATTCCTTTTATTTTTTTTCTTTTAAGATTTATAATTAGAAATGGCTGATTCTAATCCACGCAGAAAAAAAATGTGCCTCATGCAATAGAAAACTGAGTAAAGTTCGGGAACGCCAGAGTTAATTCCTCAAATGTTGAATTTTTCTCTAAAGGTACTAAAAATCGATGATATTATATGTGATTATTGTAGGGTGAATTCATATAAACGAATGAAAAATGATCAGGCTTTAGTTACTAGCGGTGATTTAGAGGATTTATGTATTCGTTTATCAAAGGGCTCAATTGAAAACGAATCGGTCCCTTCACTATCAGGTGCAACGGACCCGAATTTCCTCATTGAATTGCCGACTGATTCTACAGAAGATTCGACTGAATATATAGAAGTTTCGAGTCCCCTGTTACGCATAAATACTGTTGTATTTGCTCTGGAATAAAATATTTAACTGTGGTTCCAAATGAAGCTCGACTGCAAAGTTTTTCAAACCCCATGTGAACCAGTTTGGTCGAACATGCAGTCGATTCCAATCTAAATGATTCAGTTATGTTCTCAGATAGTATAGGAAGAGGTTTAGGTAAATTAATTAGTAACCACCTGACTTATTCTACTAAAAACTATTGTATGCCAGGGTCAACCTACAAACAAATAATGGCATCAGTAACAGGAAATGTATTTAATCCTAAAACCAACATTACTGTATTTGTAGGTAACAGTTCTAAGGTCAAAAAATATGAAATCACTGACTGTGTAACTGAGTTGTTAAAGTTAAATTGTAATAAAATAATATTGTGTGCTTTCCCATATTTTGAAAAATTAACAAATAGACAAAACCATTATATTCATATGCTTAATAAGCACATGCACTTTTTAGTTAGTCATTATAGTGACAAGCTTGTGTATTTTGACACCAATAGTTTCATAGAAACATTAAAGTCGACTAGGGATACTGTGTATCTGCCTGTTAGTTTTAGACACATAACAGCAAGGCTGTTAGCTTTTTATATAAACTCAGACATAAGTATTATGTCGAAGTCATGTATTATTAACACCGCAACAGTTAGTAACAATAATACTAATAATACAGTGGTTAGCCTTAATGAATGTAGCTCAAATGCTATAAATATTTATACAAATTGTACGAAGGAGGTTCCATTTCCCTCTCGCACTATGAGCTCACTGCCTGGTGATGACATTGAAGTAGTGGGATTAACTCCGGATAATCATTTAAACTAGTTTGTAAGACAACAGAAGGTACCAGTAATAAAATATTTACACCTAACAACAACAACGAGGTATCTTCTTGCTCTAAAATAAATAAATATCAAAAAGGAGATCAGCATAATGCCTTGAAATTATTTCATCAAAATATTCAAGGTATTTCTTCCAAATTACTAGAAATTGAAATGTTTTTAGAAAAAACAAAGTTTGACATTGTTTGCTGTACTGAACATTGGTTAAAGGATTACCAAATGCTAATTAATTATAAGAACTATACTGTGGGCAGTTGTTTTAACCGTAAATCTATGTTGCGTGGAGGTTCGTTAATCTTGATAAAGAATTGTTTAAAATCCAAGCAACGTAATGACATAGTGAGTTTATCAATTGAACATTGCATCGAACTGTCCTGTGTTGAGCTAGATAAGCATGTTGTAGTGTGCGTTTACAGACCCCCTAATTATCAAAACTTTTCTTTATTTGAGTCAATAATGGAAGATGTCCTAGCGAAACTTGCATCCAATAACAAAGCCGCAATTATTTGTGGTGATTTTAATATTAATATTTTAGAAAATAGTTCAAATAGCAGTAGATTATTAAGCCTTTTCAAATCTTTCAATTTATCTAATGTTTTTACAGAACCTACTAGAGTAACTCCAACTTCTGCTACTTGCATCGATAATGTTTTTTGCGATTGTGATTATTTAGATAAAGCCATCGTAAATTATCTGCCATCTGATCATAGTGGACAAACGGTGACTTTTAAGTACAAAACACCTTTGCAAAAATTGCAAATTCAATTTAGACCAATAACGATTGGTAAACTAAATAGATTCAATAGTACCCTAAATAATAAGTTAACCCTTAAATGCATGAATTAATAAATTGTACTGAAAAAAAATGGTTTCAATTCTTTAGAAGCTGTGAAAAACGGGAAAAATAATAAAAAAAATAACAATTCATATTTTATAGGTTTTTAATTAAAAAATCAAGTTGATGCATTTTTGGGACATTATGCAAAATAGACTTATAAAATGCTTTTATTAATTAACTGTGGAATAAATTGAAACAATCATTTCCTTTCTTTGCACAAAGGAAAACATTGCACTTTGTGCATTTTACAAAGCTCTGTAGCTTACAGCCAGGTCTCTTGCACCTCATGCGTTGGTCGGTTTTAATTTGGCTATGACCAAGATTGTCTAACCGAACGTCAGACGATGGAAGAACCTGGCACCCTTTCTTTCTTTTTGCCTCTATGGTTTCAGTGATACTGCTGTTGCTAGGACGTCCTCTTGTTGGCTGGGTCGTAGTACCATAGGTACATAAGACATCAGCCAGCTCTGACCTGAATTCTGACAGATTTTTCAGCTTCTTTGGATCTGCTCCTTTTCTTGTCTCTACAGTTTTGTATAGAACCCAAGAGTTTATAATAGTTAAATCTAAAAGGTGGTAAAAAATCCTCATATACCATTTCCTGGTCTTGACTTTTATTCTATATCTGCCCAAAAATGAATCCATGAGATCAACGCCCCCCATATGGGCATTGTATTCTTTGACTATTTTTGGGCAGTCTATAATTATTTTTTTCTTTTCTGTTTTGTCATTCTGTTCGATGGACTGTATTGGTTCAGCTCCTACGTAGGTCGAGAGCAGAACTACTTGTTTGTTATCTTTCCAGCTCACTGAAGACATGTCGACCCCATCAATATGTGTAATATATTCCACATACGACCCTCTTGGCACTTGTTTTTTCATTACATCCTGCTTTGAGGGTAATTTACATTTCTTACCTAGGCGGTTTCTCTGAACAGTTCCTACACATTGTATTCCTTTTTTAGCAAAATAATACATCAAGGGCAATGTGGTATAGAAATTATCATGGTATATAATGTGATTAGCATGTCTGGGAATTATTCTAGCAAGTTTTATCACTGTTTGTGATACAACCCCTATATCAGGCTCGTTAGGCAAACGATCATCTTTTTCTTTGCCAGCGTAAATTATAAAGCAATAAGCAAAACCTGTCAGAGAACACAATACAAATAATTTAAAACCCCATTTATGGGGTTTATTAGGCAAATATTGTTTTAAAAAATGGCCCATCTTGGTGGCACACATTTGCTCATCGATGGATAAGCGCTGACTAATTGGAATGCTGGAGAACTTGGTATTGAGATGTTCAATAACAGGGCGTAGCTTGTGAAGTCGGTCATGCTGGGGATGATCTATTGGTAGGTGTTTATTGTTATCGTTGAAGTGAAGTACTCTTCTTATTTTTTCAAATTTATTGACAGGCATCGCTTTTATAATTGCCTCAAACTCGTGCTTGTTAGCCCAGTAACCACGTACACTTGGATAGTGGTAGACACTCATATAAAGATTCCCAGATATTTTCGCAGTTCTCCTAATGTTATGACGTCAGGTCTATCAGGTTTCTTTTGTACAGCATAATTATTTGTTTCAGTAACAATTTGTGAAAGAAATTCTTCAGTAAAAAAGTAGGAAAAAAATTGGAAAGGTGTCTGAAGGTTCATCAAACTTTCAGGGTATTCTTCAGTTCCATTAAATTTTATGGCATTTTCGTTGAATGGCAGAGGTTGATTTTTCCATATCAACCTCTGAATGTCTAAAGAATGTACCGGTGCATCATTATTATTTGAAGGAACAGCATCCGCTATTACAATAGGAGGATCGGGTATAATTTCTTCGTTATTATCACTAGACCTAGCCTCACCGTCGTCATCATCATTTTCTAAAACATCTAATAAATCTTGTTGGGTAGGATAAAAATCAAGTTCGTCACCGTCCGACTCGAAATCGTCTTCAGAAATGGCGCCATCTTCTAGCTGGCGCAACCAAAACTCAATGTCACCATCTCTCCTATTATTTTCTGCCATTTCTAAAACAAAATAACCAACCACATGCATACCTCACCAAAGCAAAATAAATAAAGTCACAAAATGTATAGCTTCAAATAGCAGTAGTAATTTTTACCAATAGTGCATGCTGTCCCATTTTTGCATCAAAACAAAAAAGCTTCCTGTTCATATAACAATTATGGTAAATTGAAAAAAGCATAAGTTATTGTATAAATAATAGTCATTACCTTTAGAAAACAATTTTTTTTCTCCAAAATCAGCAAATAACTTCGTGATCTAAGTCGCCAAAGTGCACTCAACTCAAACCTATTTGAGAAACGCGCGCCAAAAAGTGAAATGTCAATCAGCCACAGATAACAACACAAAATGTCACTAGTTGAGTTATTCTATGGTTAGAGAAGGAGCAAAAGAAACATTTCATACAGCTTAATGTATCAAACACAAATATTATGGACGGATATTGGTGGTTTAATTTGGTGATTCAATTTTGGGACACTATGCGTTTAAGGGTTAAATGATGTGGACCTTAATATAGATGATGCAAATAAATTGTACGAGAAATTCTTTTCAGTAGTGCACACTCAATTCAATAACACCTTTGAAAAGAAAACAAGAAATATTTGCCCTAATTTTATATTTAGTGACTGGGCAACTAGGGGTATTAGGATAAGCAGAGAAAGACTGTTCGAGCTGTATGGCCTTAAGCCTTACATCAATACTGAATCTTTCAACAAGCATGTTGCTACTTATTCAAAAATTTTTAGAAATACCTGCAAGATAGCCAAAGCACTGTACATCAGCAACAAAATTAAATCAGCAGAAAACAAAATAAAAACAGTTTGGAAAATTATAAATAACGAAACGAGTAGGAATAAAAAACGAAACACTGATTACACATTGGAGACTACACGTGGTGCCATAAGCTCTAACTCAGAAGTAGCTCAAGAGTTTGTAAATTTCTTTACTAATATACCTTCAAAAACGACGGAAGCCCTAAACTCATCAGCCGACGTATCAATTGAATTATTAAGAGCGAACGTTCCAGGCTGCCCGGTTGAATTTCAATTTAAACATATAAACCCTATGATAGTTATGAAAGCCTTTCGACAAATCAAAATCAAATTGACCGAAGATCTATGGGGTATGTCTATCAAAGTTTGTAAATCCATAATCGAGACTATAGCACCATACTTAGCTTTAGTATTTAATTTGTGTGTAGATCAAGGAGTCTTCCCAGATTTAATGAAATACAGTAAGGTTATTCCACTTTTTAAATCTGGGGACAGCAAAGACACCAATAATTATAGACCAGTATCCGTGTTGCCAGTATTCAGCAAGGTATTCGAAAAGGTAATGCTCAATCAAATGCTTAATCATTTTAACAACAACAAAATCTTACACGACCAGCAATATGGCTTCACCAAAGGCTGTTGTACAACCGACGCCGGTGTCACTTTATTAAAACACATATTTACAGCGTGGGAGGAGGCCCAAGATGCCATAGGAATCTTTTGTGACCTCTCCAAGGCATTTGACTGCGTTAATCATGAAACCTTGCTCTTGAAACTTGAGCATTACGGATTAGGTAAACTTGCGCTCAGTTTAGTAAAATCTTATTTAAATGATAGACAACAAAAAGTTCAAATAAACGGGGTCAATTCACTTGGTTCAAAAGTAAAAATGGGTGTTCCACAAGGCTCGATATTAGGTCCTTTCCTCTTTTTAGTATATATTAATGATCTACCCCATTTATTAAAAAACCAACCAAAAATGGTGTTATTTGCTGATGATACTTCCTTAATTTTTAAGATAAATAGACGTGCATCAAATCTTGACGACGTAAATAACGCCTTACTGCAGGTGCAAAATTGGTTCACTGCTAATAATTTAGTGTTAAATGAAAAAAAAACTAAATGCATAAGATTTGCTTTACCAAATGTTAAAAGTAGTGATTGTGACATAGTATTGAATAAAGAGAAACTAGAATTCGTCGATAAAACTGTTTTCCTGGGGATCACGCTAGACTCAAAGCTGCAATGGGGTCCTCATATAACATCTCTTGCAGGACGGCTTAGTTCAGCAGCATATGCTGTAAGAAAAATCCGTCAATTTACTAATGTAGATACCGCGAGACTAGTCTATTTCAGTTACTTTCATAGTATCATGTCTTACGGTATTTTACTATGGGGACGGGCTGCAGATATCGAGTCTATTTTTATTCTGCAGAAAAGAGCCATCAGAGCAATATATGGCCTCCGCAGGAGCGATTCTCTAAGGGAACTGTTTAAGGATATTAATATCATGACGGTACCTTGTCAATACATCTATGAAAACATCATGTACGTAAGGAAAAATCTAAATCTTTTCACTAAAAGAGGTGACAGACACACCTATAGGACCAGAAATAGGGACCAATTAGTTCAACCAGGCTTCAGACTGGCTAAAGTAGACTCATCCTTCATGGGGTACTGTTTAAAATGCTACAATAAAATACCTCCCCACATACTCCAACTCAACGAAACTAAATTCAAATCTTATATAAAACGCACACTATGCAGCCAAGCATATTATAAGTTGGGGGATTACATCGCTGACAAAAATGCTTGGTTCACCGCTGGTCCTGCTCCACAAGGGCGCATAAACTAATTAATTAGCATTCGAAAATAAAGTTGTGAGCTGCTGAAGATTGAAAAAACTATCTTTGTATTGTATAAATTCAATCTCTTAATATTGTATAATTGCATAACACACGTGTGAGCACTATGCAACTAAACTATAAAGCTACCATTTACTGGGTACGTCTTTCATTGACTTGAATGTGCCCTGGCGGCTGAGGGTATGTCATGCTCACTCAAATGTCTCGCTGGTGGTGGCGTGTGTGTTGGATCATTGAGTTCCCTTCAAAATGGTTGAGCTAAATGGTGCTGATCCATACGTCATGTTCGTGAACGGGCGCCGCCAGTAGGGACTGGTCATCTCTTAGCTGCCACGGCTTATTTTAATTTTAATCTAAGTATTTTCATTTCTGAATTGTTATTTTTTTTGTTTTTGTTTTTATCTTTTTTAGTACGGACGCTTTTAACGTGCACGTCTTTCCACATCGTTCTCACATGTATTATTTCAACTTGAATGATGTAACCAAAATTTTGTAACGATTTTTATGATTTAAAAGAGTGTCCGTGGAGTTTCTTGCCCGTTCTTCTCCACAGGTACCTACTACGCTTTGGAATGGGCAACTAGCTTCATCTTTCTGTCTGACCGACCCCTTGACAATTCAAAAGTGCCTGTAATTGGTTTACTTGAAATAAATGCTTTGAGTTTGAGTTTGAAATCTCGATTTCGTTCAAGAGTGCCAATTTTCTAAAGATTGGAATTGAAACTGGATGGAATACGATCGAGATTGGGATTGATTTCAAGAGTAAGCCTACAGTTTCTACGCATAAATAGTGTTGTATTTACTCTGGAATAAAAGATTTAACTGTGGTTCCAAATGAAGCACGACTGCAAAGTTTTTCTAACGTGAAAATATATATTCCTGTTATTAATCGGTGTTGTCGCCGTCATTGATAAAAAAAAAACGGTTTTACGATAATCAATTGGAATTCTTAAAAGTTAATTCTAATTTTTCAATTATGAATTCAGAAGAAGTTACAATACTTCTAACATCGATGTCAGTCATATCAGAGTAATTTAAGTCTCTTTGATTTGTGGAATTTCAATTTATCTGAAGACCAGATTATTGGCTTTACCGGTCTCAATTGGAGTAATATTCAAGAATTGCAAGCTATTATGTCATCGATGCGAGATAGCGCAACTCGCACACTTACTCAGGCAATTATTGTTTTTTTGATGAAACTTCGTACGGGAAATTCTAACAAATGGATTGCCTCAATATTAACCCTACAGCGCATAGTGTCCCACATATGGCACATACCGAAAATGTCTTATATTTTAAAAATCGATCATAGTGGCGTGATCTAGTGTTGACAAGATTAACTATTATGTATTTGTGTTTCGAATTTAGTACCATATATTTTGGATAGATCTGTAGATAAACATTTATTTATGTTTTATTCAAATCGGTGGGTACTTTGAATACGATTAACGAGCGGCGTATAATAATCGCAAAAAAAATGATAAAATTAAAATGATAGAATTTTTAGGGTCGATTTAATTAGTATAGGTAAGTTCATGTTCATATTTGTCATTTTACGTGTAATCTTGTAATTTCATTGATACTACGTAACACATATTAACATTATAATGCATGATGTGCCATGCACAAAAACATACGTTTCTATTGAGTTATGATTTTTCTAAATATTTTTTCGAGAAATGGCATCATATTTGCAGGCTACTGTATTTTTTTAAGCCGATAAGAAAAATCATGCACTGTAGGGTTAAAGCTTGAAAATGAACAGATGGTGTCCCACTATTCAATATCGGTAATTGAATCATTCCCAAGAGATGTTCTTCCGACTAGATTTGGATTAAGAGCCACGTCCTGAACTGATGTCATCAACAACCATACTTTTTTTCGGAATTCACGATAAATTAGTTTTTATATGCGATGGGACATACGCATATCATCAGAAAAGTTCTAATAACCTATTTCAAAGAAAATCGTTTTCGGGACATAAAAAATTACCGTTGTGTAAACCCTTTACAATCTCCACTACTACCAGATTTATCGTCAATATGTTAGAGCCGTATGAAGTTAACATGAATGGTGCTGAAACTATCAAACATATCATTCAGCAGCCTGATGGTTTTCATGAATTAATGCGAGAAGGTGATGTTTTCATCTTGGATCGTGGTTTTTGGGACGTGAAAAGAAACCTTGAAGAGAAAGGATATGAAGTTCTCATGCCAGCGTTTAACCTTTTGAACGCCATTGTCACACATATGTGACAAACGAAATCTTACCCTCAACGCCAACGTCACAAATATATGACAAAATACACGTCGCACCATATTATGAAATAAACAATTTCATCGTTAGTTTTGTGTGTTTTTATTTATATAATTTAAAAGTTTAAGGTTCCGTCTATATTGTATTGCATGAAACTAATATAAATAAACCACCAATATCGAGAAATTTGTTGTTTTAAAAGTAGATGTTAAACGCGTATAAAAGGAGTGCCTCACACGCCGTAGTCTGCTATATGTGACAGCTAGTGTTGTGACGTATGATTGTAAAATCAATAAAAACTTAAGATGAATATGAAATTTTAGTCCAGAGTATATTATTTGTGTATAAGTTGGTATCAGGAGAAATAAAACGTATTATATTAGATAAGAATACTTATTATTAGGTTGTCTCATAAATTATTGCCAGTTAAAAGACAAATTATTATTAATATTTTTTATTAATAAAAAATACATTTAATCAATTATATAGTCTCCCTCGTTATCAACAACAGTCAGCCATCCACTGGGCAAAATTTGAATACCCTTCTCCCAAAATAAGGCAGGCGGTGACTCGAAAAAATTTTCAAGTTCAATAATACTTCCAGAATTTTCGATTTTTTTTCCTAGTAAATGAAATTTAAGAGCTCGAAATAAATGAAAGTCTGAAGGCGCAAGATCCGGGCTATACGGTGGATGTGGAACAGTCAGCCATCCTAGCTCCTCCAGCTGTTTATGTGTTAACTTGGCGCAATGAGGTCGTGCGTTGTCATGCAAAAGTTGGACTCGTAGTTTTGGCCGCTTAATTTTTAACATCTCTGCTAGTTTGCGAAGCTGCTGCGTATATAGATTGGCGTTAATAGTCTGATGAGATTCGAGGAGTTCCCAGAAAATCATTCCTTGCCAATCCCAGAAAACAGACAACATAATCTTACGACCGTGTTCATTAAGTTTAGGCTGGGCTGATAGGTTTTCCCCGCGAGGAATCCAATAGGCATGACGCGTGTTAGTTTCATAATGTATCCAGCTCTCGTCACATGTAATAATGTCCTTGAGAAAGTCTCGTCTGTGCGGACGAAGTAACAAACTTTGACAAATGACCACACGAATGGCCCGGTCATGGTCCGTTAACGCATGAGGTGTCCAACGTGACATCACTTTGCGATATCCCATCGATTTGAGATAACGATCTATAGTCGTGTGAGATTGTCCTGGCGCCTTCTCTAAATCGCGCGTACTATAGTCTGGATGTAGCTCAAGTTCGTGACGCAAAGCATCTTCATCAAAGCTGGTGGGTCGGCCTGGGCGAGGTTGATCTTCGCAGCTTATATCACCGGTGTCAAAACGCTTGTACCAGAAACGAATAGTCCGATCGCTAGTAGTACCCGGTCCAAATGCAATGTTAATCTTTTTAGCCGTTTCTGTTGAAGAAACTTTAAGTCGATGCTCATATAGCATAATAGCTCGCAGTTGATGCTGATCCATTTTCACTAAAGACTAATTATTACGTTGCGTCCGCGCCTATTTATACCCTCACCATAAAAGATACTCATCCTTACTAGAAAGATTAGAAGAAAGAAACTTTCTTGATTTCACTTTAGTTTAAATACGAGAAAATTCGACAAAAATAAAATATGGCAAGAACTTATGAGACCACCTAATAGAATCGATAACCAACGTGTACACTGCTACATCCCTAATTCAGATGCGAGAATGTCATAAAATTGACTGGCAAGCAACGCCATTGTCACAATACCAAGACAAGTCATGTTGAATAGTGTTGTAACCATATTGTAATAAATATATATTTTTAGTTTTCTAATATCTGCTTTTTCATTGATGGTCTCTGTTACACGCTGTGTAAAGATTTACTATATTGGAATATAGTGGCAGGTTAAATAAAATTTCAGTGTCGTGAGTACGGTTTATTAGAAAATTAAAGACGAAAATAAAAACTCAGTTGTATATCGATATAAGTTTTGGAATCCCTATTTTTTATGAAGGTCATTTGACGGAAAAAGTGGCCTGGCGTCAGGGGTACGGCGATACGTTTTTACTCTGGCGTTCAAAAGGTTAAAGGTTCTCAAAAACAGCTGATTACGGAGAATTCGAATAATTCACGTTCTGTAACGAAATTGCGTTGGGTAGTTGAAGCAGTCCATGGTATGCTTAAAATGAAAAATAATATTTTAGGCCATAAAGTGGACAATATAGGAAGATATTACCAAATTGCTGCTTTCCTTCATAATCAATTTGGGAAGAGGCTGACTTCAGATACTGAATTTTCATCTGAAGTTGTAGAGCAAATGATTTCACGTAAAGACAGCAACAATACTCTAGGTGATTTAGTTGAAGTAAAGCGCTTGGTGGCGAAATCTGAAAAAGATATATGTTGTGTAAAACTATGCCAGAAGTATGGAAAAAAAATTAGAAGATGTTACGGTGATCAAAACCTATTTAAAAAAATTAAAAAAAATATATATTTTATCTTTAATTTTATTTTTTTTACATATGTGCCCCTGCGAAAAAATCGACAAAACATATTTGTTGTGTAAAACTATATCAGAAACTCAGAAAAAAAAGTTTCGTGATGGTATCAAAATTCTAAATGCAAGATAAAACATTTTTAAACAAATATTTTTTTTTTCAAGGTTACTTCCGGTTTTTGAGGCCGGCCATTTTTTTACTAAAGCACACTAGTGAAGTGTAAAACATATCAAAATTTCATCCAAATCGGTCCACCCGTTCAACGCTATTGATTATTTTTTAATTAATCCCCACTCCTCGGGTTTTAATTTTCCAGGGCTAAACTTTGGCAAAATGTTTCTATGGTAGGTAGGTATTATAGGGAAAATTACAGAAATAATCCGAGCGGGGGCACTTTTGCCATTCTTATCCCCCTATGGCCTTAGCGTCTGTGACTAACAGATGGACAGACGAAGTGTCGTTATGCTAATCGCCTACAGAGTCTATACAGGATGAAATTAAAAACTTGCGCTAAGTCGAAATACGAGTTGCAGTTACTGTTACGTAATCATTATAAATTGGCATTTCCCAAATCTAAATTCTTGAAAAAAATCACTTTTCTCAATGACTTGCTCTAAATTTACATAATAACACGTTGAACTAGATGTTTTAATTTGGCCCACCTATTCCATTTCATCCTGAATAACGCGCGTTGAAAAAGCGGTCGTTATTGTGAACCCTTAGACTAGGGTTTTCTAATACTGCGGTGCCACATAACGTCCGCAATTTTCCGTCGAATGTCTTCACTGAAACGTTATTTATGAAAGTAAGTTGGTGTTTATCTCAAGAGCGTTTTTTGACACCGTCAAACCCCGGTGCTATAATTGTTATGACGGCTGTGCCTGGGACCGTT
>OX451395.1:533493-559443 GCA_949629135.1 Eremobia ochroleuca | reverse complement strand
GAATCCTGTGAGTTAAAAAATGTAACGACGACCGATATTAGTTGTTCGAAATTTTCATGAAAATGTGAATAGATGCTCCTTCGCGATCGAAGCCATTATTAATCAATTGTGCGTTTGCTCGACTATTAATACACGCCAAGTGATACATTCTTTCTTTCTTTTTTTTATAAAAACTGCCCCACACTAGGAATTTCTCCTGTATTGTGGGTGCTTTTACAAACATTTCAACTCACATACACAAACAGCCAGATCCGGAACAACTACTTGTAGGTCATACAAACACACATTCATAAAGCCGGATCCATACGCTTGCCGCTTGCCACAAACTCCAAGCCTCTACGAACGTTTGGCTTGCTTTTGGGAAACAAACGCGGCCGTCCTCACGCTTGCGAGTGCGTTAGTTTGTTCTGAAGAGGCAAACATGTCGGACGTCGAGGTTGTTGCGTCAGTCATAACATTTGGCTTAAGTTATTTTTATTTTAAATGCTTTCTGAAGGTAACCATAAGAATGTCTTTCTTGGTTTTCAGTTCTTTTACTGGTCTGTTCAATAAGTTACTTAGGCGACTCCATGCATCGGATACTTTTTTTTTATCTTTATGATCACTATTGGTGGGGTTCCAAATGCATGAGTCTGCCTGGTAACATTCCAGGAAGTTTAAGATGTCTTCATTTGACCATTCACTCATTTTCAAACAATAAACAAAATGCACAACGGACGTCCGTTCGCCAGCAGAGCACAAACTAGACTGAGGGGCGCACAAGCGTGTGGACGCGTCACAAGCGCTTGCGGAAAACTCCCTTTGATTTGTGACAAAAAACCGACACTCGATCGGATTGCCTCCAAGCGCTTGCAAACTCACGCAAACCAAGCCCAACGCTCTAACCACACGTTTGTATTTGTGACGGCTTGTTGAGGTTTGGCAAGCGTGTGGATCCGGCTTAATATAACATTCTACAATACTATTGCGTAATTTAGAACTTTATGGAAAAACATTATGAAATAAAAGATCGACACCTCCAACGTATGTTATCGTAACTATCAAATTAACGAAAATTACATTTTTTCAATAATCCTTTTTGAAGGTAATATTCCATTCCTAAAAATATATCTGTATGCCAATTTTGGTTCCTAAATGAAAGCTCATTTGACTTCACTATCATCAATAAACTGTTTGCATACCTTTGAATTGCGATACTGTAAAGTTGATCAAATACAGTTACGATATTATACGTAGGAAGTGTCGAGATGTTGAAATTTTTATTTTTTGCCATAACTTTTGCAACAACCCGATATTTTCTTTGTTTGTATCCTTGCAACTATTTTTATTAATTAGATATTCTAGATAAAAAATATAATCACGATTGCGGGAGGAACGACACAGGTCCGTTACTGACAAAGGCCCCAGGCGATCTGGGCGGGTATAAGAAAGTGACAGAGTCAATTACTTCCACATGCGAAAAAAGAGATCGCAACAATGCTCTGGAACCAAAATAAAACAACGTAAGCGCCAAACCAAATAACAATTGTTTAAAAATAAATTAAGCTTCGTATTAAAAATTTGTTCAGCCAGAGTTTTCAATTACCTATTACGCATATATTGAATGCAATTTTACAATGAAATTAATTAGGATTTTAGAATTACAGAAGAAAATATAAAAAAGTAGACGTCTTTTCGGAATTAAATTCTATCGAGGTTTGAAGTAATTGCGTTTTCCTTCAGTCAGAGTCTTAATCAAATAGTCAATAAACATATAAATAAAAATCAAATCCAAACATGCTGTAATAGTGAAATAAATGGTTCCGAAAAAACACCCAATTTATTTAGGTATCGTCTTAAGGTCATGACTAGGAAGCCCTTTAGATCCTACAGCACAACTCTATCCTGATTGCAAAGTTCTGACGGTACGTCAGCTGTTTGTTCTTCGATCTGTCCTCAGAGTACATGGCTGCCTACCCCTGCCTGACCCCGGGAAGGGAACATACGTCCCTTCTGGTGTACAGCACAAAACCTCGTTTGCAAAACACCATTTCTACGTGTTAAGTATTCATGTACATAAAATTAGACAAAAGAAACTAAACATAATACTTAAATAAATTCAATATCAAATCTAAAATCACAGACTGGCTCTTACAACAAGACTACAATAATACCGAAGCTGTACTGGCATACATCACTTATCAAATGACAAATCACTATTAAATAGAAACACAAAACACTCCACACAAACAATCACCTCATAACACACAACACACACCCATGCCACACAACTAACATTACACTCACGAACATGAGCACACACACCTCTCCCATTCACACCCCCTTTTTTATTTTTCATTTACAATTTTTTTTTCCATACCTGCATCCATACATCCATGCTCAAATAAATCTAAAATCACATTTTTGTGTTTATGGTAGATTAACATCGACACTCGAAACCTAAGGTCCATCATTTATTTAGTTCAGATCGATCGAGTCACTGTCTCCTAAGATACAGGCCATCACTAGTTTAGGAGACAGGATTTAATTTCTTATGTTCTGCGTAGGTACAGTGAGCGCTCAGAAGTCCTTAAGCACGCTAAAGCTCACATTGCCGTGAACAGTACGAGCGCGATACAGTCAGTGCGTGTGCGAGTGATGTCTCAACATTCCACAGATAACACACACCATTGAACAGTAACTGCCGTCGCAATACGCGAAATAGCATGATATTTCTGTTGCATTTACAATACCTACGCGTCTGTTCTTACTATAGCAGTGCTAAAATTCGCGTAAATCTAATTTGTGCTGCTAGCTATTTGCGCTAAGCAACAAGTTCACGATCAATAAGGTCTGAGTTCAAATCTTAATTAATTGTTAGCTGGCTTTTTGTTTCTTTGAAACCATAATAATGTTAAGTAAAAACTTATTAGGTTTATGTTTATTTATAATGTATTCATGCTTAACATCATTTTTATACGAAGCAAATATTAGTTATTGTATTATTATTTAAGTATTTATGTGATTTTAAATTTATTTTTTCGGTTTTTGAAGGTGGAAATAAAATAGTCGTGCTTAATGATAACAAAAATGTTTATTCGTTTTATTTATTTATAAAATTAACAGTTTTGATGATAAGAATTGTGACGTCACATTCCTACTTAGGTAAAAGAAGTTCTCTTGTAACCGTTCATAAGATTTTTTGTTGTATACCCACTTAGCAATTCAAAATAACATAACAAGGAAAGGATTTTCTAATAACACAATTAATATAATCGTTGATACCCACTTATTATAGGTATCGGTATTCAGTAAAGTTTATTGAGATTGTGTTTGGATTTAGACTTTATGAACATTTTTTTTTTATATGTAACGTCACAATAAATGTATTGAGGTAATAGCTTAATTGTTCATTTTCTTAACGAAAAGAAGATTGAAAGTAAACCTCAATTATTTAAGGTCATTAAATAATTACGGATATGTTAATATTACAAAATATTTAGTTACACCGTCTAATTATAAAAACCAAAACATTTACCTAGGTATTAGTATTTTGTATGACCTCCATTATTGTCTATACAGTCAAGTGGACGTTTGCGCATAGACCCTTTTTTTTCCTGTGGCAACACTACAGCTAACATCTGATTTGAATTTGTTCTTGTTATTTTAATCTTAAATATTTAATTTCGTATGTTTTTCAAGCCTATTTCCAATTACTCATCAAGTAAATAGAACAATAATCAATTTTTTGTATTAGATTCACTTACTAAGTGCAAAATAAGTGTAAATATTTCAATGTGAATGAGTGACAGTTACCGGCTCAAGTGAATTTTGCATTGTCATCTTGTTATCAGGTACAATACTTAATATTTTACTTGCTTTTGTTTGTTTGCGTTCTTTACAAAATAAATTACACTGTTCACTTTTAATACGGCTATTTGTTGAAGCCAATGACCTTTGAACGTAAACATAACCTTAGTTTGGTTTGGTTACAGAACTTCTTACTTTATTAAATTTCATTTTCCTTTACACCAATCCTCTTTCAAATTGCTGTCACAACTACCTAGCTCTTCTAAATTGTTTTCTCTTCCTTATAAAAGCTATCCTTCGTCATTATTATGACTCGCAGCGCCCGTGCTCGCCTCGAAGAGTCCAAACTTAGTGAGGCTTTGAGCCTATTAAAGGCGTCAAGGGAGTCCTGTGACCAACTAATTAAGGAAATAGATGACAATGAAAGAGTGCTCTTTGATGCCAATGAAATGAATAGGAAGTTGAAAAATGAAATGGCTCAGTTATATATTCAATACACTGATGCCATAGAAGCCCGGGATAGGCTCCAGGTTGTTGTGGACGGGTTCAGCCAGTGTAGCATAGAGTATGAACAAGCTCTTAGCCAGAAACACTTATTACAACAGCAGCTACATGAGGCTCAAAGTCAGATTACACAACTTGAGACTAAAAATCATAACATCACCGCCTCGCTGAATCAAAGTCTGTTCAATGAGCTGGTGTCTACTGCCCCGTCAATGGTTTCTGCCATAAACCCCACTTACACTATTGATTTGACAGGTGACGATGAATCAAAATCATGTAATTCAGTGAGGGTAGTCACTAGTAAAAATAAACTTAAAAAATACATAAAAATTAATAAATACATTGTTAAAACGCAAAAAATGGTAAAAAGACAAAAGTTCTTTATCAAAAATGTTAAACTTAACAGGGAAAGGTTAAATTTACTTAAACAGCTAGATATGTATTCCTTTAATTTGGAGCAAAGTACTAGGAAATACGACATTGACACATAGGACTTGCAATCTCAACTGGACCATCTACAGGAGAAACTAAGATCAATGACTAACAAATATAATACCTCTGAAGATCTGATGAGGGAATATGTGTTGGCAATGAATGAGCTGGTGAACTCACAAACTAACAGCTGTGATCGCTGTCAAATACCATCCCATGGGCCTACACCGGAGCATTCGTTGTCTACATGCAATACCACATTACCGGATCCCTGTGTTGATTTGCCAATTCCTTCAATTCCTTCTGTTAATAGCTCCTTCATACCGTGTAAACAAATTGTAAACAATGATATTGTAATATTTTGTGATGAGATTGGAAAGGACTTAGGTCACTTGTTGACAGATGAATATCCAGGACACTCTGTAATAAATTACTGTATGCCTGGTTGTTCTTTATTTGATATTATGAAAGAAATTATTAAATGTAACTTTAAGCAGGAAACAACTTTATTAATTTTTATGGGAAATAGGGGAAATTTAAATAAAGGAGAATTGCTCCAATATCATAGAACATTGTGCAACCTTAGTTTAAGAAAAATTGTGTTATTTACATTCCCTTATAGTAACAGTTTGCCACAGGAAGAAAATAGGTTAAGATATGATATAAACATGACATTGCATAATTTAACTTACAATGATAAGCTAATCCATTTAATTGACACAAACTATTATATTAATAGTAATTTATATTTGACAAAAGATAGATACAATCGTGTTATGTACTATCTTTCTACCTATCTCAAAAGACAGATAGCTATGTCGCTATCATATTTTTTTTCTATTTCAGCCAAAACTTTGGCTAAACAAATTGCTCCTTTTGAGCAATGCAAAGACATTTTAAACTGTTCTGTCAATAATTTGCTCAAAATTAATGACATTAATCATCATTTAAATTAGAAATTAGGACAATAGAGGCAACCTCTAGCAAAAATGGAACTAAGGCAATTAATAACTCAAATGAAAGTGTAAAAAAATTAAACAGTATCAATCTGGTGCATCAGAACATTCAAGGTTTTTTAAACAAAGACTTAGAAGTAGAATTATTCCTGAATTGTTATAATGTAGATATTCTTTGTATGACAGAACATTGGCTTAAAAGCCACCAGTTCATGTTCAATTTTAGTAATCACCAGGTTGGTAGTTCATTCAGCAGAGTAAATGCTATACATGGTGGCTCATTAATTTTAGTACATAACCAGCTTAAATTTAAGGACCGAAAGGACATTGTGAGCCTCTCTGTTGAGCGGACAATTGAAATAGCCTGTATAGAATTGGAGCAGTTCATTATATTAAGTGTATACAGACCTCCTTCAGGATTGTATGATTGTTTTGAAAAGGTTATGGATGAAGTGTTGCACAAAATCTGTAATACAAACAAGTCCATCATCACTTGCGGTGATTTCAATGTTAATTTGTTAGAAAATTCTGGGTTAAGTACTAAAATCATAAGTTTGTTTCAGTCATACAATCTTGTTAACCTATTTTTGGAGCCCTGTAGAATAACTCCTACTAGTGCCACATGCCTAGATAACATTTATACAGATATTATACCAAACCACAAAGAAATGATTAATTTAATAGACTCAGATCATTGCGGACAGCTGATCACTATTACAAATCAAAACAAAAAAGTTATTAAAAAAGATATCACTGTTAACCCAAAAACAACTAAACGCTTAGAAACATTTAAAACTAAACTCTTAAGTAAATTACCACTTCTGTTGACTAATGATGACCCTAACAAACAATATAATGATTTTTTTAATATGTATTGCACACAATTTGATAAAACATTCATTCCAAAGACATTATCAGTCAATAGTAACGCTTCCTTCAGTGACTGGGCCACCATTGGTATACATAAAAGTAGAAAAAGACTTTATGAATTATATGATGAACGAATTTGTATAAACACTGCTGAATTTAATTTATATGTTAAAAATTATTCTAAAATATTTAAAACAGTCTGTAGTATGGCCAAGTCACGTTATTTGAGTTCAAAAATTAAAAATAGTAATAACATTATTAAAATGACTTGGAATGTCATTAATAGCGAAACAGGAAGGTCATGCAACCGAAGTAGTGACTACAGCCTTGCTATTGATGACAATGTAATTAGATCAGATTCCCAGGTTGCCGCGGCCTTTGAAAATTTCTTTGCAGAGATTCCTGTGTCAACCACTAAATCTCTAAGCTCATCACCCACTGCTGCAGAGTCTTTACTTAAGGAAAACGTTCCAGTTTGTGATTCGGGATTTCACTTCGAATTTGTCACTTGTACAGATATAATTAAAACTTTTCACATGTTAAATGTTAAAAAGACTGCAGATCTATGGGGTAATTCTGTGGATGTTGCTAAGACAATTATAAACATTGTAGCACCTACTTTAGCTGTTATATTTAATAATTGTATTCAATGTGGTGAGTTTCCTGATCTTATGAAACACAGTAAAATAATACCGTTGTTTAAATCAGGTAGTACATCAGACCCTACTAATTATAGACCTATTTCCGTACTACCCACCTTTAGTAAAATGTATGAAAAACTTATTTTAAATCAATTGCAAAGATTTTTCAATAACAATAAATTACTGAATAATAAACAGTTCGGTTTTACAAGGGGTCGTTCAACTACCGATGCCGGAGTTGAACTTTTAGGACATATTTATAATGCATGGGAGGACAAATGCGATGCTTTGGGCATCTTTTGTGATTTGTCCAAGGCATTCGATTGTGTTCTTCATGAAACCTTAATCAGGAAACTTCACCACTACGGAATCCGGAACGCCTCTCTGGATCTTCTCACTTCCTACTTAAGTGATAGGATTCAGAGAGTTGATGTTAACGGGAAAAGGTCACCCGGATCTGCAGTAAGAATGGGGGTCCCACAGGGCTCAATACTTGGACCATTTTTATTTATTGTTTATATCAATGACTTGCCTTACCTCATAAAGGATGAACATGATATAGTGTTGTTTGCAGATGACACTTCACTTTTATTTAAACTCAAACGTCAACAGCTGGTTACTGACAGTATAAATAGTGCCCTCGCAAAAGTAGTTAACTGGTTTAATGTTAATAATTTACTTCTTAACGAAAAAAAAACCAAATGTATTAAGTTTACGATACCAAATGTTAGACAAGTAGAAACTAGTGTTCTCATAAAGGGTGAAGAGTTAAAACCCGAAAATACCACAGTATTCTTAGGCATAACTTTGGATGCCAAGCTTCAACGGGGCCCCCATATAGATAAATTGTCAAAAAAGCTTAGCTCTGCAGCATACGCCGTTAGGAAAATTCGTGACTTAACTGATTTAGAGACAGCCCGTTTAGTTTACTTTAGTTATTTTCATAGTGTGATGTCATACGGTATTCTGTTGTGGGGAAATGCCGCCGAAATTCAGATAATTTTTATTTTACAAAAAAGGGCAATTCGTTCCATTTATAAATTAAGTCCCAGACACTCCCTCAGAGACAAATTTAAAGAGATTAATATAATGACTGTGCCTTCTCAGTACATTTATGATAATCTTTTGTATGCACATAAAAATATTAATCTGTTTAAGAAATACAGTGATATCCATAATATAAATACTAGGAACAAACATAAATTTGTTGTTCCTACAACAAGGCTCAAGAAAATAGGTGGCTCGTTTAGATGCCAATGTATACGTTTTTATAATAAACTTCCTAGCCACATTCAAGAACTAAGCATTAATAAATTCAAATCTTTTATAAAGCTAAAACTATGCCAGAAAGCCTATTATACTGTAAAAGAGTATATTGAGGACAAAAACGCTGAATGTTGTTTATTTTTTATTTTGCTGATTTACACTTTTGTTATTTTTTTTCTTTCTAAATATCTATTTATGACATGACATGAACATTTACTGTTTAAAGTCTTATATTATTTTAATTATTGTGAATGTGAGGACTATGTGGGTCATTGTTTCCGTTTTAATCATGGTCTGGCAGTTTGAGTGGTTTATGCGGTCTACACAAATGTTCTGTCCTTGGTATTGCTCGTCGAATCGTTGAGCTCCTTAAGTTCTGAGTTGAGCTGCACGGTTACTGACGAATGCGTACACTGACTGCACAGGTCCACTCAATCTGTGTGTTTCTTCCCTCAAAATACCACTTCAGACACCAATCTACATGGTCCTCAAAGATCAAAGATGATGTCCGGATTTTTATATACACATTGACATTGATGAATTTTATATAAACAATGACATGGATATTTACTTTGTATAGTATCTTATTTTTTATTATTATTATTGTGAGTGTGAAGACTATGTGGGTCATTTCTTTTTTCTTTTTTCCTTCTTAGTTAGTTTTAATCATGGTCTGGCAGTTTGAGTAATTTATGCGGCCTACCCAAATGTCCTTTCATTGGTATTGTTCGTCGAATCGTAAGGCTCCTCAAGTTCTGAGTTGAGCTACACAATTTTTGACAAATGCGTGCACTGACTGGACAGGTCCGCTCAATCTGTGTGGTTCTTTACTCAAAAGACCATTTCAGACACCAATCTGCATGGTCTTCACATGATCTGACCAAGATTATGTCTGGACTTTAAAAGAGACTGTGACCTCTGAGTTTGTTTCGGCCTTTCTTCTCAGAGTAGTCAGATAGGAAACGCCGACCTCATCTAGTTTAAAAAATATGATTGACATGTAAAAGTGTTTGTACAAACCTACTTACAGAAAATAAATCATTCATTTATCATTCATTCATTTACCCTACATAAAAGCCAGTTCTCCTGGCCCTGCTGCAGTCGTCTATCCCCACATGTTAATCGTAATTCGACCTGACTCTGTATTAGGGATTACGTTTATATCACACCAGCGAGTGTTATCCTTGAGCCATAAATGAAGCCTACCATTTTGACTGGATTTAAATGTCTTTTCATCTGAAAATATGGTAGTATTCCAGTCGAAATCTAAATAATCCCATGCGAAACGTAATCGTTCTTGTTTATGCATTTCTGTCAACAAGGGCTTCATAGCTGGTCTTCTGTGATGCAAGCCTTCAGCGTGGAGGGCACGGCGAACAGTTTGCGATGAGGTGTCGAATAGTTCGGCAAAGTGTCTCGTTGGTGTGAATCCATTAAATTCATACGCGCCCACCATATGTCGTCGCTGTGCCTCGCTAATAAGCGCCGGCCGGCCTTCCACTTCGCTGCCGACTAGCAAGGCTACCCTCTTCCTCGTATCCTTTGATCCAGAGACTTACAGTATTCCCCTAAAACAATAAAAAGTGATATTAGGCAGCTATAACAAAATACTAAAGTGACTTCATTTTAATATAATATAATAATATTTATTTAATATAATATTAAATCTTTGCATTAATAAATCCAATAATAAACACTAATGATTTATCTTTTACCCCTCACGCTGGGCTTAAAAATCAATAAAGAGAACTATCCATTGTCACCAAATAATCTTAGGTATAAATTTCAATTAAAAGTTTAAGTTACAATTCATTAGTATAATACTCACATTCAGTCCGGTTTCATTAGATATTTGTATTCTATTAAGACCAGTTTTATGCAGCCCAATAATCGTCGCCCTCGCCTCAATATTAATATTTGCCTGCATTTTGAGAATAATCAATACCGCTATCTATTAAACCGCACGTCACTAACCAACAACTACAACCAAACGAAAACGTTAATTCCAATCAAGTTCATTCATTAAACTCACGTCTACCTCAGAAGTATAAATTCTTTATTTAGTTTTTTACTATCTACCTTTTTAATTTTACGAAATGTGTGAACAAAGCGAACAAGATAAAGAATAATATATTTCTGTCCCATTTCTTCCAATCTAGTAAAAACTTACATAAAGTCTATAATTGGCGTGGGATTCGAACTTATGGCTCACTGATTCACGCAAGTATCTGCGGGTGCTTAGCCGCTATGACATCTTGACTTGTGTTGTTATGTTGAAATTATGAAGTACAATCACTTGTTGACGACAATGATGACACATGTGACTATTCTTGAAAATAGAAGGTCGTAAGTCAAACTAAACGTCAAGCTATTACTTTGTGAGAATGCCTATGGACTTTTGGAGGCCACTGTACCTACACAACGGCTCAAAAGCATTTGGCCACCTGCATTTTGTTTAAGTTACAAACAGGTGAAGTTGAAGTTGAAGGGCAGTACTGGTCGTCTGGCAAATTTGAGATCAAAATATGTCTGTCCTATAGAACGTTACAAAACTAAATTGGCCGAAAGACACTTTCGAGTACTAGGTAGTCGAATTTATAATAAAGTTAACAAACAATGCAATATTTATGGCTTAAATAAATTCGAATGTAAAAAGAAAGTGAGTCAATGGCTCACCACCCTTACCTACGAGGAGACTGAAAAGTTACTTGGAAAGCTTTTCTAAAAATTTCTGCTTTTTCAAATCAATTTTTAAACAACATCCTACAAGCGCATACATCACACACGACACATATACATAAAACATACACACGACACATACACAGGACATATATAGTCATACACTTACACTTTACACCACAAACCTCACCTAATTCACACTATAGAGAGAGGCTATACATTTTTATTTATCTTTTATCCTTTCTATCGTTTCCTTGTTCCTTGGTTTTATAACTTTGTTTTCTTTTTGTGCTCAACTAATAGCTACTTACCTAATGTAACTCCGTACTAGTTTTTGTATAAATTGAGAAATGTATGAACAGCGAGAGTCCTGGCACCCATAACACAAGTTTAATCTTAGCTTGGGTGCCAGTGGAGTAATCAGTGATTTATGCAAGCATGTTGTCATAGAATTAACATATTGCTATTGGCAAATTGTAAAATTGGAAATAAAGTTATTATTATTAAAAAAAAATACAAATTTAAAAAAGTCATTTATTAGGTTTAATTGTTTGTATATCACCACAAATTACTTATCTACGGTAAAATCGTAAACAGCTTATTGTTATTTGCCGACTTCTGGTCATAAAACCAAAATAATGTTAGTGTCCGAATTTCTTCGAAGTTAATCTTTGAGGTCGCAGTTTTATTTTGATTTATTTGTTGAGAAATAAATATAATTATGTAGAATAACTACTACAAATATTGTTACGTTATTTATCTGATGTCATTTGACCAGAAAACACGCTCTCCGTAGCTCAGTACTTAAAGTCTAATAATATTTTCTTGTTTTTCACTTCTGAGTTTAATTTTTTGAAGACAATGGGTAAGGCTAAGGGATATTCCCAAGAGATCAGGGGCATAATAATCGGCCTTCATAAATCCGGTAAAAGTAATTGGCAGATTTCAAGACTGCAGAAGATACCAAGGCAAACTGTTGACTACATTGTTAAAAAAATTGCGACTGAAGGAACAATTTGCAACAAACGTCGTTCAGGCAGATCGCGAGCTACAACTTCGAGTGAAGATTTGAGTATAGTTATTAAAAACAAACGGAATAGACGATTAACTGCACCGGAAATAACAGCACAGCTTAATGTGAATCGTGATAAACCAGTCAGTGTATCCACAGTCAAAAGAAGACTCCGTGACGCAGGACTTAAGGGATGCATAGCGGTCTCAAAACCACTTCTCAAAACTATTAACAAAAAGAAGAGACTTAATTGGGCTAGAGAACACCAGAATTGGACAACAGCAGATTGGGAAAAGGTCCTCTGGACGGACGAATCAAAATTTGAAATTTTTGGACACGGCGTAGGGTCTGTGATGATTTGGGGCTGTTTTGGTGGCTCCGCCGTTGGAGATCTTGTGCAAATATAAGGAATCTTAAAAAAAGAAGGTTACAAAAATATATTGTAGAATAGCGCAGTGCCTTCTAGAACCCATTTAATTGGTCCAGGATTTATATTTCAAGAGGATAATGATCCGAAACACACGTCAAGATTATTTAATTTTAAGCAAGCAAGGACTTTTTAAAAGGTAAAGAACAACAACAGGTGTTCGAACTGATGATATGGCCTCCACGGTCCCCAGACTTGAACCCGATAGAACTATTGTGGGATCACCTGGATAGACAGATGCGGAAACTTTGTACTACATCTCAGGAAGACCCGTGGAGGAAACTGCAAGACAAATGGCAGAAGATAACTAGGACAACATTGGAAACATTAGTAGCTAGGTTGCCGAAGCTTTGTGAGGCTGTCATAAAAAATAAAGGAGGACACATATATGACTCCTAAATTTAAAAACTGTATTATTGTTAGGTCTAAAAATTGCTAATAAACAGTTAAAATAATAATGAAGTAGTTCCATTCAATCATACTTTTACAAAATGAATTTGACTAGGTGGCCAAATACTTTTGAGCGATAGTGTACATGTTCACTGTCATAACTCGGTGCGAGTTTTATTTTGTATGTGCCTACAGCGAAAATGGTCAATTCTTCAGCGGTCAATATTGGAAATGCGGTAACATTATTCTGCTCAACAGTAATAGTTTCGAAATTGGCTCTCTTTCGTCGACATAATCTGCCTAGTTATTGGCAACGTTCAGTCGCTATCCAGCTAATTTTATTCACATGTTATATACATTCTTGATTTATTCGCCTGAATTTTACTCATCAACAACATGGTTGTTTTGTAGATCACGAGTTAACGCGTGTCTTCTGATTCTTTCCACAGAACGGTTACAAAGTAAACATACTCTATGGTGTGCTAAGTGTTCTGAACAATGTATCGAACATTGTTCAGAACACTTAGCACTTCGAAAATAGACTCAACAAAATGTAGCACTACGATAGTCCAAATGAAAAGCCAGGTCAACGGGTGACGCAGATACAAAAGTCCAAGTAAAGCCTAGTAATTAAAGACTGGAATGAAATAAAAATGAGCACAGTACACAACGGATCAAGGGTGACGTTAGGCTGCCTCCTGAGTCACGGCACATCGCGCATGCGGAATCCGCCGCGCACGAAACGAATACTCGTCATGTATGAACTTGTCCGAACTGCGAGCGGGCGCGCACACGATCCGGCGCATTATGCTTGCGGATCCGCTCGTCAATACGCGTCTTTTAATTTTAACTGGCGGATAGTGCATTCGTATGACTTACCTATAAGTTCGATTGAAGAGTTTCATGTGGAAGATTTACTGCAATGCGAAATCAGTGGTGCGCGCGCAAGCACGTACAGACATGGGTGCGCGATGCATGAGAGAGACAGACCAGATCTAAATGTGCGCATGCGAGACAGCATTTTTCTCACAACTCTGGTTGTGCTTTAACTTTAAGCTGATAAGCATACATCAGAACCGGTTTTCAAGCCGAGACTTTTAAACGCTAAGAAATTAAAATGTCTTAGCGTTTAAAATGTATATTAAAATGTTTTTGACTGCACTATCCGCTTTATAACCTATGATGAACAATTTTAAAATTTTCGCGGCCGCCATGTTGGACTTTCTTGGTTCATAATGGGAATTTCCGCTGACTAATTTTAAAAATTTAAATAACTTTTAACCCTACAAAGCATGGTGTCCCACATATGGGACATACCGAAAAATGTCTTATATTTCAAAAATCGATCCAAGTAGCGAAATCTAGTGTTGACAAGATTAACTATTATGTATTTCAGTTTCGAATCTAGTACCAGATATTTTGAATAGATCTGAATAAACATTTAACTATTTATGTTTTCTTCAAATCGGTAGGTATGTACTTTGAATACGATTAACGAGCGGCGTATAATAATAGCAAAAAAATGATAAAATTGAATCGTTTCAGCACGGTAATATTATAATACAGTACTCCAACTTCATACAAACGGACGAAACGCGAGCTATACCTACGCGCCTCGATCTCGCTGTGCGCTCGGAGCGCAGACAGTCACGGCTGTACCGCAGTGTCGAACGGACGGTGTGTTGTTTTTTTAACAATAACCGCGCAATTTTTTTCTCTAAAAATCAGTTAATATGACGAGTAGGAAATATTGTGCTGTTTTTGGATGTATGAATTAGTCAATAACGCATCCAGACATAAGTTTTTTTTAATTACCTGGAAACTGAAAGGTAAGACTATAAAATAATTTTAGTTACTAGTTGGTAGGTACATAATGTGTGTCTTTTTAATGGATAAGTATTTCCTTTTATCTCACGAAAAAAAAGGTGTTTGGATTAATAAATAAAGCGAATAGAGTAACGGAAAGTTATTGAGACGAGTGAAATAGGTAGTTATATGCGGTTCTGAATGAATCATGATACGGAAATGCTAGAGACGTGTGCGTTACTCCAGCGGAATGTTGTCGCTTTTCAGGATTTCGGCTTGACAGAAAATTAGTACCCCATCTCGTGTAATTGTGCCCGAAATTAATAATTTGTGCGTCCAGCCGATCCAAAGATATTCACGAAAAACAGATTTCGCTGGAGTAACGTTACTGCAGCGACATGTTTTTTTACCCGTGGTCGTAGCTGAATACAAACTAGCTACTTAGATAGATATAATTTGTGCCTAATTGTGCCCAAAAAATATAATTTGTGCGTCTTGAGGTTTCGGAGTTATTCAAGATTCCGCTGGGGTAACGTTTAGCAAATTGCTGTATCTCTTAAACGGCATGACATACAACTACGATTATTTTTACTACGGTGGGTCTTAATTTGTGCAATTTTATTTTTTCTATAATTGACACCTTTGGATAATTAGATTTTTTTTTTCAAAAACCCTAAAATCGATCCTCGCGCTTCAATGAGAAACCCTAGAAACTTACCAATTATGGTGATTTGTACCTTTAATGAACTCAAAGCATCATGTGAAATTCGATGTTTATATTCCAACTCCTTAGAGAGTTATTCCATTTTAATTAAAATCTGGCCACGATATAATGTAACGCTCCAATACATGAGTTATTATTAAGTGAATGATATTATGATTATACCAATAATTAGTACCCTTATTAAATTGTTTATCCTTAAAGTTTCAGCTGAAAAAAACCTTCTAACTACTTAGATATAAGAAAAAAACGATAGGAAAAGAAATCACACGATTAACCGAACAAATTCGAATTACTACATCAAAGCGGGCTTACAGTACATTGTGCCAACCTTCTTAAATATGTAGTACAACATTTCGTTTTTTGAAACAGTCTCTCACAAAAGTGTTACTTATAATTTATTGTTTTGTAAGACACGTAGGTATTACGTACACACAGTGTGTAAGCCATAAATGATATTAAGGATTTGCAAACCTTTTAACTCTCAGTACAATGTTAGTAAGTACAGCAATCTAATAAAGACCAAAGGTTTATTTGACGAGAAAGTGTATTTTTATTGCCAAAAAAATAAAATAAAAAATACCTTTATAGATTTAGTTTTTAATTGAAATAAAATAGCATGATTGATACCTCTGTAAAATTTTGTTTTATTATTTAATAATAATAATATTCCACAACTTTCACACAACGCCATCTAGTCCCAAACTAAGCAGAGCTTGTGCTATGAGTACTAGACAACTGATAAACATACATATATATTTCTAAATACATACATATTATAGATAAATTACAGCCAGACAAAGAACAAATGATCGTGCTCATCACACAAACATTTGTCCTACGTGGGAATCGAACCCACGACCTTGGGCATAGCAGTCAGGGCCACTGACCACTAGACCAACAGGCCTGTCAAATCATTTAGGTACTTAATAGAAATATTCACAAATTGATCAAATTGAGGAAAGTGGATGTCTATATTGTCTACCTCATGCAGCCAATTCTAAAATACATCTACCCTATGCTATGCCGTCAGAACGACCGGGATAATAAAATATTACTTGGCGGGAATCCCCAGAGTTTGTCGTTGCTTCATTCGAAGTTGCCGTATGGAATGGTTTTTTGTAAACATTCTTCAATGAAAAAAAATGGTACCAACATTCGTAAAACGCACTTTTACTTCGGTTCGGTGTTAATTTTGTTTGACACGAGTAATTGGCCGCCAATTTCGTGTGTGGAGAGCGTGTGCGCATTATCTTTTTCACGGTAATTCAAGGAATTGTGTCGTAATTACAACGCGTGTAATTTCGGCTGGACAATACGCATTGGTTTTGTGGTACATTGTGCTTATGGTCACGTAATGGCGACTGTTCGGCACACTATGATGTAAATGTGTGCGTGAGGCGAGTTTGTACAGACCCCAGCATATCAAGCTACCCGAAAGTGTCAGATTTTCCCAATCAACTTTGAACCTTATGCTTTAGCGATAAAGTTGAAAATCTATTAAAGAAATCTGACAGATTGTAGTAGCTAGATGTACTGGCGTCTGTACAAATGGTCCAGCATACTTACTGTGCTTCACTTTCGATATGCGTGGCGCGGAGTCCTCCTTTTTTTATAAGTCTATGGTGGTAGAAGTGCATATTCGTACATAATAATTTAAGGCAAGTGACGTCATCAGGCCATACGAACCAATATCGGTATGGAGTTATTAATATTTTTTAAATCTACTAAATATCAAACTTTCGAAACATTATGTCTGTAATAAACTCGACAATAAGCGGGCGAGCGCGCACTGCGGTGCGTTTACGTTAGTTCTGCCGCACTGGGCGGGGCCTACAGTAACAAAACGCATGACCGCAGTGCGCGCACTTCAAAGACATTCCATACTTCACAGATTATGCGTTAGAAAAACGCACAGCAGTGCGCGCTCGCCCTTAGGTCACTTCCTACTCTCTGATAACTCTCTATTTATTTATTTATTAAGGTTAGCCAACAATTGTTTACACAATACATTTACAATAATATCTTAATAGTTTTGCATTTATAAGTGCAACAATTACTTACAGGCTAACACAACATGCGCCTTTTATTGTTTTACATAGTGTTTATCGTAATTGTACTATAGTAATTTATTAGTATTAATTAATAATGGTCACTATGTCCCATGTTTATGTAAAAGTAAATAAATAGTTACCTAATTAAACGTTTTGTACGCAACTGTACCCATAAAAATTCAATTATAATACTACCAATTTAAGAAGGTGGGCATAATGTACTGCGAGCCCGCTTTGATGTAGTAATTCGAATTTGTTCGGTTAATCGTGTGATTTCTTTTCCTATAGTTTTTTTCTTATATCTAAATAGTTAGAAGGTTTTTTCAGCTGAAACTTTAAGGATAAACAATTTAATAAGGGTACTAATTATTAGTATTATCATAATATCAGTCACTTAATAATAACTCATGTATTGGAGCGTTACATTATATCGTGGCCAGATTTTAATTAAAATGGAATAACTCTCTAAGGAGTTGGAATATAAACATCGAATTTCACATGATGCTTTGAGTTCATGAAAGGTACAAATCACCATAATTGGTAAGTTTCTAGGGTTTCTCATTGAAGCGCGAGGATCGATTTTAGGGTTTTTGAAAAAAAAAATCTTATTATCCAAAGGTGTCAATTATAGAAAAAATAAAATTGCACAAATTAAGCACAAATTAAGACCCACCGTAGTAAAAATAATCGTAGTTGTATGTCATGCCGTTTAAGAGATACAGCAATTTGCTAAACGTTACCCTAGCGGAATCTTGAATAACTCCGAAACCTCAAGACGCACAAATTATATTTTTTGGGCACAATTAGGCACAAATTATATCTATCTAAGTAGCTAGTTTGTATTCAGCTACGACCACGGGTATAAAAACATGTCGCTGCAGTAACGTTACTCCAGCGAAATCTGTTTTTCGTGAATATCTTTGGATCGGCTGGACGCACAAATTATTAATTTCGGGCACAATTACACGAGATGGGGTACTAATTTTCTGTCAAGCCGAAATCCTGAAAAGCGACAACATTCCGCTGGAGTAACGCACACGCTAGAGACGGGCAGCCCTAACGCATGTTTACGGACTGCGCGGCTGTAGGCATTTATTTCTATCATGCGGCCGAGTTACACTACTGTATTATAATATTACCGTGGTTTCAGTGTGGAAACAATTGTATGATTGTTTTGAAAAGGTTATGGATGAAGTGTTGCACAAAATCTGTAATACAAACAAGTCCATCATCACTTGTGGTGATTTCAATGTTAATTTGTTAGAAAATTCTGGGTTAAGTACTAAAATCATAAGTTTGTTTCAGTCATACAATCTTGCTAACCTATTTTTGGAGCCCACTAGAATAACTCCTACTAGTGCCACATGCCTAGATAACATTTATACAGATATTATACCAAACCACAAAGAAATGATTAATTTAACCTTTTGACCGCCACGGACGGCTATAGCCGACAAACGAAAACGTGCCAAACATGCCACCGACGTCTACAGCCGTCAATAAAACGACATTTTTTAAGTACAAAATAAACATACTAAATTCGAAAAGCTTTATTTTGTACTTAAAAAATGTCGTTTTATTGACGGCTGTAGACGTCGGTGGCGTGTTTGGCTCGTTTTCGCTTGTCGGCTATAGCCGTCCGTGGCGGTCAAAAGGTTAATAGACTCAGATCATTGCGGACAGCTGATCACTATTCCAAATCAAAACAAAAAAGTTATTAAAAAAGATATCACTGTTAACCCAAAAACAACTAAACGCTTAGAAACATTTAAAACCAAACTCTTAAGTAAATTACCACTTCTGTTGACTAATGATGACCCTAACAAACAATATAATGATTTTTTTAATATGTATTGCACACAATTTGATAAAACATTCATTCCAAAGACATTATCAGTCAATAGTAACGCTTCCTTCAGTGACTGGGCCACCATTGGTATACATAAAAGTAGAAAACGACTTTATGAATTATATGATGAACGGATTTGTATAAACACTGCTGAATTTAATTTATATGTTAAAAATTATTCTAAAATATTTAAAACAGTCTGTAGTATAGCCAAGTCACGTTATTTGAGTTCAAAAATTAAAAATAGTAGTAGCATTATTAAAATGACTTGGAATGTCATTAATAGCGAAACAGGAAGGTCTTGCAACCGAAGTAGTGACTACAGCCTTGCTATTGATGACAATGTAATTAGATCAGATTCTCAAGTCGCCGCGGCCTTTGAAAATTTCTTTTCAGAGATTCCCGTGTCAACTACTAAATCTCTAAGCTCGTCACCCACTGCTGCAGAGTCTTTACTTAAAGAAAACGTTCCAGTTGGTGATTCTGAATTTCACTTCCAATATGTCACCTGTACAGATGTAATTAAAACTTTTCACATGTTAAATGTTAAAAAGACTGCAGATCTATGGGGCAATTCTGTGGATGTTGCTAAGTCAATTATAAACATTGTAGCACCTACTTTAGCTGTTATATTTAATAATTGTATTGATCGTGGTGAGTTTCCTGATCTTATGAAACATAGTAAAATCATACCATTGTTTAAATCGGGTAGTACATCAGACCCTACTAATTATAGACCTATCTCAGTACTACCTACCTTTAGTAAAATTTTTGAAAAGCTCATTTTAAACCAAATGCAAGGATTTTTTAACAAAAATAAATTACTGCATAACAAACAGTTCGGTTTTACAAGGGGTCGTTCAACTACTGATGCCGGAGTTGAACTTTTAGGACATATTTATAATGCATGGGAGGACAAATGCGATGCTTTGGGCATCTTTTGCGATTTGTCCAAGGCATTCGATTGTGTTCTTCATGAAACCTTAATCAGGAAACTTCACTACTACGGAATTCGGAACGCCTCTCTGGATCTTCTTACTTCTTACTTAAGTGATAGGATTCAGAGAGTTGATGTTAACGGAAAAAGGTCACCCGGATCTGTAGTAAAAATGGGGGTCCCCCAGGGCTCAATTCTTGGCCCATTTTTATTTCTTATTTATATAAATGACTTGCCTTACCTCATAAGGGATGATCATGATATAGTGTTGTTTGCAGATGACACTTCACTTTTATTTAAACTCAAACGTCAGCAGCTGGTTACTGACAATATAAATAGTGCCCTCGCAAAAGTAGTTAACTGGTTTAATGTTAATAACTTACTTCTTAACGGAAAAAAAACGAAATGTATTAAGTTTTCGATACCAAATGTTAGACAAGTAGAAACTAGTGTTCTCATAAAGGGTGAAGAGTTAAAACCCGAAAATACCACAGTATTCTTAGGCATAACTTTGGATGCCAAGCTTCAATGGGGCCCCCATATAGATAAATTGTCAAAAAAGCTTAGCTCTGCAGCATACGCCGTTAGGAAAATTCGTGACTTAACTGATTTAGAGACAGCCCGTTTAGTTTACTTTAGTTATTTTCATAGTGTGATGTCGTACGGTATTCTGTTGTGGGGAAATGCCGCCGATATTCAGACAATTTTTATTTTACAAAAAAGGGCAATTCGTTCCATTTATAAATTAAGTCCCAGACACTCCCTCAGAGACAAATTTAAAGAGATTAATATAATGACTGTGCCTTCTCAGTACATTTATGATAATCTTTTGTATGCACATAAAAATATTAATCTGTTTAAAAAATACAGTGATATCCATAATATAAATACTAGGAACAAACACAAATATGTTGTTCCTACAACAAGGCTCAAGAAAATAGGTAGCTCGTTTAGATGCCAATGTATACGTTTTTATAATAAACTTCCTAGCCACATTCAAGAACTAAGCATTAATAAATTCAAATCTTTTATAAAGCTAAAACTATGCCAGAAAGCCTAATATACTGTAAAAGACTATATTGAGGACAAAAAAGCTTGGGATTGAGCTGCTCCAATAGGTCTAGACAGTGAATGTTGTTTATTTTTTATTTTGCTGATTTACACTTTTGTTTTTTTAAATACATATATATTTATATACAGAATGACATGAACATTTACTGTTTAAAGTCTTATATTATTTTAATTATTGTGAATGTGAGGACTATGTGGATCATTGTTTCCGTTTTAATCATGGTCTGGCAGTTTGAGTGGTGTATGCGGTCTACACAAATGTCCTGTCCTTGGTATTGCTCGTCGAATCGTTGAGCTCCTTAAGTTCTGAGTTGAGCTGCACGGTTACTGACGAATGCGTGCACTGACTGCACAGGTCCACTCAGTGTGGTTCTTTCCTCAAAAGACCACTTCAGACACCAATCTACATGGTCCTCAAAGATTATATCCGGATTTTTATATACACATTGACATTGATGAATTTTATATAAACAATGACATGGATATTTACTTTGTAAAGTATCTTATTTTTATTATTATTACTGTGAGTGTGAAGACTATGTGGGTCATTTCTTTTTTTAGGTTTTCCTTCTTAGTTAGTTTTAATCATGATCTGGCAGTTTGAGTCATTTATGCGGCCTACCCAAATGTCCTTTCATTGGTATTGTTCGTCGAATCGTAAGGCTCCTCAAGTTCTGAGTTGAGCTGCACGATTTTTGACAAATGCGTGCACTGACTGGACAGGTCCGCTCAATCTGTATGGTTCTTTACTCAAAAGACCATTTCAGACACCAATCTACATGGTCTTCACATTATCTGACCAAGATTATGTCTGGACTTTAAAAGAGACTGTGACCTCTGAGTTTGTTTCGGCCTTTCTTCTCAGAGTAGTCAGATAGGAAATGCCGACCTCATCTAGTTTAAAAAAATATGATTGACATGTAAAAGTGTTTGTACAAACCTACTTATAGAAAATAAATCATTTATCATTTATCATTAGTAGAAGTAAGTTCATGTTTATATTTGTCATTTTACGTGTAATCTTGTAATTTCATTGACACTACGTAACACAAATTGACATTATAATGCGTGATGTGCCATATATGGGTCATACACAAAAACATACGTTTCTATTGAGTTATGATTTTTGTAAAATATTTTATCGAGAAATGGCATCATATTTGCAGGCTAGTGTAATTTTTTTAAGCCGATAAGAAAAATCATGCTCTGTAGGGTTAAAAAGAGACTAAGTATAGATTGATTAAATACCTATTTACGTGCAAAAAAAAAACAAATTGTTTATTCCCCTATTGGTGATGCATAGTGTGCAAACAGTGCATGTGCATCTACACGACAGACCCAAATGAGAGCAACCCGCCTTCGTAAGAGATGGAACATACCTGTTCAGCGATACATATCACTATCACTACATAGTATAAAACAAAGTCGCTTCCCTGTCTGTCTGTCCCTATACAGGGTGTTTGGCAGAACGTTGAACATACGAAAATGGTGGATAGGTGGGGTCATCTGCTACTTACTAAGCCCTAATTTATTTGGCCCGGGCCCCGTGGATATTAAAAAAAATATATTTTGCTTTATTCTAGTTTCACCACTTTTTTAACTTTAAAGTGTTAATATGTAAAAAAAAAACAAAATATTGCCTGCTTTACCCATTTTTAATAAAAATTACACTTTAAAGTTAAGGAAGAGGTGAAACTAGAAGAAAGCAAAAAAATTATTTAAAAACATCCAGGGGGCCCGGGCCAAATAAATTAGAGCTGAGTAAGTAGCAGATGACCCCACCTATCCACCATTTTCGTATGTTCAACGTTCTGCCAAACAGCCTGTATATGCTTAGATCTTTCAAAATAAGCAACGGATTTTGATTCGGTTTTTTTTAATAGATAGAGTGATTCAAGAGGAAGGTTTATATGTATAATACATGCATAATATAGTAGAGAAACACTGATAATTTTAGAGGTTTTTAACGCAATGTCGTAAATAAACACATTTTTTGCGCTTACATTGTAAACGCTGGCTGAACCCGTCGAGATAGATCAAAATAATGTACTACAGTATTGTACACCTTAAAAAGATCTAAAAAAAAGTCCGCGATGGTATATGTTTATCTTTTAGGGATAACCCACAATAACCATTTTTTATCCTATACTTTTTACGAGAAATAATGGCTCTAAAATTATCAGTGTTTCTCCATTGCACCCGTGCGAAGCCGGGGCGGGTCGCTAGTTAAGAGTAATCTAAAGAGAACCATAATATTAAGCAACCAAGTATTTTTTTTAAATATTTTTAATTGTTTTTCATAACAATGCGGTTTTTTGTGAGAGTCAAAATGGCGGGTGTACCTTAACTAATCGGATTATCCCATTTACCAAAGAAATGTACCTAAAAGGTACTATTTAGTATCTAGGTTAAAAAAAAAATTGTACCTTTAGAACGAAATTGTACCAAAATTTAGGTACACCCGCCATATTGACGTCAGAATGGCGGGGGTTTTTTAATGTATCAATGTTTATCCATTACTCATTAAATATAATTATATCGATAAAATGCACCAAATTTTTTATATTTATCAGATCTGTTAGATTTCGGAAGATTGCTCATTGTAGCATATCATAACATTATTTGCTGTATTACCTTAGGTCTCTTGGCTTTCTTCAGAAAAAATATTGTCATGAAAAGAACCATGAGCAATTTGAACCAACGCTAAAAATCGTTCAATGGTGATGACCATTCTATTGAAATGAGTTTTATTTGCAAGAATTATAGTACATACATTACATATGGTCGGGTTTCTTTAACAGTTTCTAAAACAATGCACTAAAACTAGCATGCAAAATTATTATTGATTACATGAATCAAGCTAATAAAATTGGAACAGTGAATACTTTTAGATATTTATAAAGAGGTTTACATGAAGGCAATGGTAGCACATTACAAGGAGCACGGATAAATTGTTTTTGGGCTATACAACGTGTAACGTTAAATGCGCAAAACCTGAAAATAGTTTGAGCAGAATTAATTGAAGCACTTTTTAATATAGGTCACATTTTTCAAAAAATCTTCATTAAAAACGTTGCCGTGTCTATTTATTAATAGGTCAAGCAAGCCAAGGTCAGCGCGGCGCAGCGGCCCGGTGACGACTCCTCCCTCGATAAAGCGTCGTCGCAGACGCAAGAAACGATCAGAATGGCCAGTAAAACTAAAACGGCGCATAAAACGTTTACAATTTTTTTTAATGACTTATTTTCTCTCTGAAATAGGTCAATTGAATTAAAAATCAGTTGGGGTGTCTGAGGTTTTGCGCATTTAATGTTACACGTTGTATATTAGGTCATCCCACTTCCAGTGTCATATTTTTTATTTCCAATATTTATGTATTGCGCAATGGTATTCAATAGTTAATACATGTGTTGTCTTGTACAATCATGTTAGTTTATTTTGGTGTGTTGTATTGTCAAGACGTGCATTGATTTAAAATGGAAGATTTAAAAAAATCTATTAATGTAGTGGAGCAACGTATGTATATTTCTAAAGTTTTGTGCTTTACTCAACTACTCTGGAGGAGTTGCGCACGACTTACTGGTAAAGTGTGTTGGTTTGGTCGTAACGCCTTAAATAAAAGAACCGTACAGCGATGGCTTGAAATGTACAAACAAGGAAGAACCACAGCTGAAGATGAGCCGTGAGCACCTCGATCATTATCATCGACTAGATTAGAAGCAAGGGACAAAATCAAGGAAGCACTTCACCAGTCACGTAGGGTCAGTGTCAGTGATCTCTCCACTCAACTTAACATTCCTCATTCCACTATACATAGAGTACTCACGGAGGATTTATGTCTGGTCAATAAAAGTGCAGTGTGGGTGCCCCACACTCTGAACACGGATCAGAAGGAGTTTCGTTATGAAACTGCGCGTAGCCATTTATCGTGGTATCGCCGTAAGAAAAATATATTTAATAGATTCATATGCCTTGATGAAACTTGGGTCGAATGTTATACTCCTCGTCAAAGACATCAGTCACGATGTTGGGTGGAACCGGGCACTTCAGCTGAACATTTACCACGTGCAGAGCTACATGAACGAAAAATACTACTAATAGTAGCTATGGATGTCAGAGGCCTTTCCTTTTTGGAGAACTTATGATGAAAATACAACTATGACTGGAGAGCGATATAAGTCATTTTTAGAAGAAAATATTCCTATTTGGGCAGACGAACATCATATAACGAGTCCTTTAATTTTACATGATAACGCCAGACCGCACAAATCAAAAATTGTTCAGAATTTAATTGAAGATAAAGGATGGATTGAAATTATTCAGCCGCCATATTCCCCGGATATGAATCCTTGTGATTTCAATTGTTTTGGCCGTGTAAAGAGGAAATTGTCGGGTACTCGATACAATAGCATAAAATTAGTTAGATATTAAACTAAAGAGCATTATTGATGAATTAAATGAAAGTGGTACTTTAAATGGTGTTCAAGATTTGCCAGCAGTCTGGGAGCGAGTGATTAATAGTGGTGGAGATTATTGATTAGTGTCA
>OX451395.1:455397-533293 GCA_949629135.1 Eremobia ochroleuca | reverse complement strand
CACCTGACGTCCGGGCTATCTATGACACCACCGTGTTTATGTACATGCGGGGTGTCAAGATTGAGGCTTGGCGGGGCAAACGTGGGCCCGCCCAGTGCCACCGGTGTCAAAAGTTCCGGCACAGCTCACACCAGTGTCACCGCCCGCTCGCTTGTGTACGATGCGGAGGCGAGCACGTGGCACGAGACTGCCCGCGCCCGCGGGACGAGCCGGCCACCTGCGTCAATTGCGGTGGCCCGCACCCCGCGTGCAACATGAAGTGCCCCGTGTTCCAGGCAGAGATGCGGGAACAAGCGAGCGGGGACTGCCGCCATCACGGCCACCGCGCGCCCGCCCCAAGCGGCCATCGAGGGGCCGCAAATGGTGGAGGAAGAGGCCGCGAGCAAGACGCTCATGGCGGCAGCCAACGGGCCCACACAGAGGACCCAAGCCACCTCCTCGAAGCGGAGGAAGAAGAAGGGACGTGGGGGAAAGGGAAGAGAAAGGGGAAGAAGCCCGACCCCCCCCCCCCCCCGGCGACCCAGGAAGAGGACCCCAAGGCCGACCCTGCCTCAAATAGGGCACAGGTCGTCGACAAACAGACGGCTAGCGCCGGCGCAGCGCCGCGGCAAACGGTGGAACAAAAACAGTCCACACAGAGAACCAGCCGCGGCGCCACCGGCGCACAAATTACACAACAAGCTACAGCTACACCCGAGAGAAACAAGAAGGAATTCACGACCTGTGCCATTCAACTTTTGATGGACCTTATTAAGGCCATCAGGCAGGGTCAAGACATCGAGACGGTCATCCTTGATGGCCTGGCCACATTATTGACTCTGTACCATGGCTAGGTCATTGAGGGTGATCCACTGGAACGCCCGCGGCCTTAGGGGTAAGGTCGCCCCCCTCCGCCATCTCCTGAGGGAACAGGACATCGACGTGGCGCTAATAAGTGAGACATTCCTGGGGCCCGAAGATAGGTGCAGGGTCCCGGGATACCACGTCTACAGGAAGGATGAAAGGTCGGCTCACACAAGTTACCGTGGTCTGGCAGTACTAGTGAGGCGAAGAGTCGTCCATCAAGAACTCCCCTTGCCGTCGCTCAGCACTTTTTACGCGCTGGGTGTGCAACTACACGTTGCCGGCGAGGACATCAACGTGTACGCCTGCTACAAGCCGCCCGCGGCTCACTTAGACGTTACCGAGCTGCGGGCCCTGCTGGCGGGCACCACACGTGCCACCATCCTCGCCGGTGACTTGAACTGCAAGCACCCAGCGTGGAACTCTTATACCACGAACACCGAGGGGAGACGACTCTTCGCGGACGCGGAAGCCTTCGGCTATACGGTGTCCGGCCCAGAGACGCCTACCCATTACCCGGATACTGCACGCTACATGCCGGACGTGCTGGACATCGTAGTCCACCGAGGGCTACGCTGCCAGATCACACAGCAAGTGATAGACGACGAGTTACAGTCGGACCATCAGCCAGTACTCGTCGTCTTATCGGGTATGCCGACCCGACTGAAGCCCATAGCGCCACGTCGATGCACGGACTGGACACAGTTCGCAGAGAAAGTAGAGACCACCACGCCGACTCGGCCTATCGTCACCTCCGCGGACGTTGACAAGACCGCGGATGACGTCACTGTTTGCATACAGAGCGCCTTAGAAACGGCGACGCGCACGCAGCCGCAGGGGAGAGGGCTATTGCCGCCTCTGCCGGCGCACATCAACGCGATGATCGCCGAGAAGAGGCGCCTTCGCAAACAGTGGCAACAACTGAGATGCCCGACGCTCAAGAGAGAGCTCAACCGTCTCGCGGAGAAGGTGAAGGCCGAGCTACAGGCGCACACCGCCGCGGGCTGGGAGGACAGAATAGACGCCACGGCGGACAGTTGGCCGTCTTTACATAAATTATGCGGTCAACTAACGAGCACCCCAGCCCCGGTGCGCCCACTGCGCAACAGCGACGGGGCGCTTAAGTACGCAGCGGAGGACCGGGCGGAGGTCTTCGCCGAGCACCTGGAGCGTCAGTTCCGCCCCAACCCGACCTGCGATGCCGACCATGTCGCAGCAGTCGAGCAACACCTGGGAGACTACTTCGCCTCGCCGATAGCTCCCGATGAAGAGCCCATCTTCTTCTCGCCTGGCGCAGTCAGACGCGCCATCCTTAGAACGAAGCCGAGGAAGGCCCCCGGTGCTGACGGTATCACCAACACAGCGCTGCGCCACCTGCCGTACCGTATGGTCGCGGCGCTGGCGCGCCTGTTCACGGGGATACTGCGCACGGGGGCCTTTCCCGCCTCGTGGAAGGAAGGGCGCGTCATTATGCTGCCCAAGGCGGGAAAAGACATCCTGAAGCCGGAGAGCTATCGGCCGATCACGCTGCTGCCGACAGTCTCCAAGGTGTTCGAAGCACTCCTGCTGCGACATCTCCAGCCGCACATCACGCCGCGTCCGGAGCAATTCGGGTTCCGGGCGGAACATAGCACGACGCTCCAGCTGTCGAGGGTACTGCACCACCTCGCAGCCGCGCTCAATAAGAAGGAAAACTCGGTGGCAGTATTCCTCGACATGGAGAAGGCCTTCGACCGCGTGTGGCACGACGGCCTGGTATACAAGATGGCCACTTCAGGCGCGCCCCGTCGCGTCGTAAAGGTGGTCTCTACTTTTCTCTCCAACAGGACCTTTAGGGTGGTGGTCGATGGGGCGCTATCCGGTGCCCGACCGGTGCTCGCGGGTGTACCGCAGGGCAGCTGCATGTCGCCAGCGTGCTACTCACGGTTCACCGACGACATCCCCACCACTCCGGAAGTGATGCTTGCGCTGTACGCAGACGACGCCGCGTACATTACTTCATCGCTCAATGCGAAGTACGCGGCCGTCAAAATGCAGCGCGCGCTCGAGCTCCTTCCCGAGTGGCTGTCCAAGTGGCGGCTGTCGGTGAACGTGGGTAAGACGCAGGCGATGGTCACCGGGTCCGCGCCTCTCCCGCCACCCTTGAAGCTGCAAGGAGCCGACATCGCGTGGTCGCCCCGGGTCAAGTACCTAGGGGTCACCATCGATCGTCGGCTCACAATGGGGCCACACGTCCGCTCGGTCGCCGCACGGGGCAGGGTCGCCCGCAACCTGCTCAAACCAGTGCTCTCGTCCCGCATCCCGGCGCGCGTCAGGCTGAGCGTGTACAAGCTGTACATACGCCCGATCCTGACGTACGCCGCCCCGGCATGGTTCGCCCTCACGGGCGAGTCGAGCCGAAAGCTGCTCCGCGCGCAACAGCATCTAGCGCTGCGGACCATTGTTGACGCTCCTCGTTTCGTGAGGAACGATATCATCGAACGGGACCTCGGGATTGAGAGCCTGGATGAGTTCGTGCGGCGTCTAGCGAAGGGCATGTTCGCGCGTGCCGACGCATCCGCTTGGCCGCATGTCCAAGACATTGCGCCCTGGCACGCGCGCCCCCCCGACGCGAGACCCCTGCCCCGCGACCTGGTAGCGGACGTTTGACCCCACACCGGACATGACGCCTCAAGTGAGCCGCACCCAGGTTACACGCGGCTCACTTGAAACAATAGTACTCTACCAACTACATACATCCGTTGCGTGGCGTGTGCTAGGTTAATATAGGCACGTCACGTAGCGAACTCAGACACCCACTACTAGACAGACGCTATGACTCACGCGTGTACACGCAGTAGTGCGGGTTGCGTTCACGCAGACACTGGGCGATGTTACACAATACAATATCGCTCACACACACACACGACTGCCCCTCAGCCCGGACCGCAACCGGCTAGCTCTGGAAACGGGGCGGGCGGGGGCAATTCACCAATAATCTGCAGGAGCGTCGAGTCGGCACCTCTGTCGCTGGTCGTCCTCCGCCGGGCCTCCCCCAGGTAACTGGGGGTCTCACCTGGCGGGGACAGACCGCCGAGGTGTCGTGAAGAAAGCGGCGCTGTTAGATAACAGCGTCGCGGCGCGCCTGCAGAAATACAACATGCAACTACTCACACGGGCGCGCGTAACTCACGCGCACCCAACAGGCCCTCAGCCATTGATAGCACACACAAGGAGGGGCCTGTATTGACAGGCCACCGCAGGGCATCCGCGGCCGGGGGGCTATGCCCCGGTACCGCTCGCCACGCCCCCTTACGGGGGCGTCGCGAATTCAACGTTCGAGTCAGAGTGTGTCCGCTGCGCTCTCAGACTGCTTCAGCCTCACTGGTTGGACAGCTTTGGGAACTAGTGTTCACATTTTTTCCGTTCTACGCACAGTGTGTATTTGTATGTGTTAAAATTATTACTGTGTACAATAACACAATATAGTTGTAAAATCATCTATCGAGTTTTTTTTTTATTACAATACCAAAAAAATATTAGTTAAAATATTGGCTTTTAATTATTGTAAATTATGTTGATCTGTGGTAAAAACTAGAATTGTTGTTAATTATTTTAACATTTGATGATTTTAAATAAAAAAAACTTAATAGTTATGTTGTTTTTAAATTAATTAAACCGTTAAATCATTTATTTAATTTAAAATTTCTTTACACTTACTCTTAAACTAGACATGAAACGAGGTGCGGATGACTGGGAATGTTGCGTTCTGTTCGTCTACACTTTGGAACGAACAGAACGCATCTTTCCCAGTCGTCCGCAGTGTGGACGACGGGGTGTGGACGAACGGGAACAACCCCGGCCAAACATTAGTTGCCACATTAAGGTTTCTTGTGACGGGAAACTCATATCACGATCTTAAGTTTAGCTCTTTATTTAGAATCACTTTTATTACAACTAATACCAGAAACTTGTTGAGCAATTTACAAAAGCCTCAAAATCAAAATCAAATCAAATCAAAAGTCATTTATTCAAACTAGGCTGAGAATCAGCACTTTTCGAACGTCAAAATTACAAAAGACAGTCCCCCCAAAACGCCCGCCCTTCACCACTTCCTAGTGCTTTCGCTGGGAAGAAGAAGTGGCGCAACAAACTCCCCAGCAGCACAGCTGTCTGTTCAGTTAGAAAATACTTGACTGAATACAATACAAGGTATGCAAAGCAATTAACATTACAAGACACAGGACACTAAATTCAATTATCTGCCATATGTCAGCTAGCAACGCCAATATACCAAGAAATACAATAAAAAACTATACGTAGGTACTCAAGCAAAAATTAATAAATGAAAATTAAATAAAAGCCTACATCATCTGCCAAGCCTTTTCCTAACTATGTCGGGGTCGGCTTCCAGTCTAACCGGATGCAGCTGAATACCAGTATTTTACATGGAGCGAATGCCTATCTGACCTCCATAACCCAGTTATTGGGTAATACGATACCCCTTGGTAAGACTGGTTCTCAGACTTTCTGGTTACTGATTACCCGTGACGACTGTCAAAGATCCACAAATGACAGCCGGGACCAACGGCTTAACGTGCTTTCCGGGGCACGGAGGGGCCTCGATATATATTATATTACGGATAGTCCTACTAACCTATCCACGAGCCGACTGTGGCAAGTTTCCTTTCCATGCATCATATTTTCGTTGCCTTCCCTTACATCATAGACTACGTCTTCTATAGAAGACCGTGGCGCTCAAAAGGTTAAAAAAAAGTCTATATCTCTAGTTTCGACGTAAACTTTTATTTAAAGTGGCTGCGCTGCGGAGTATCCTTCCCGGCGAAACCACCATGATATTTCTATTACTATACATAGTATAAGCAAATATGTTGTATCAAATAATTCTATTACAATTCTATATTGAACTAGCGCCCCTAAATCCTCAGTCTAATTTAAATATATGAACAAAACGGTGCCTCAAACTTTGTTTTCGAAATAGTAGCTAAGTGCCTAGATTAACGTTCTTAGCAAATAACGTTTACGTCAAATATCATACAATGTCCTCTAGGCGTTTAGTTCATAAGCAATACAGATAATTTATTTTCTTGTTTTAATAGATTACTGTAATATAAAATGATATTAAGTGAAACATGCAATTAGATTTACTAATTTATGCCAAAATCTAATTTTTTAACTGACTTTACAAAAAGGTTCCCAACGCGGTTGTATTTTTTTTTTATGTGTGTTACCTCAGTTCTCCGTCATTTATGAACCGATTGGATTTTTTTATTTGAAATAATAATAATAATAACTTTATTTCGGATCAAAATAATCCATAGTGTTAGTAAACATACTAATAACAGAAAACTTCAAATAATGTACTTCCAGATTAGTCCCATTTTTATCTAAATTCAGTTCTGATGATGGATCCATGAGGAGGAGTTTATAAGCGTGAAAGCGATTTGAATTCAATATCGATAGAAAAAGTAGTGAAAATACGTAAGTTAATTTGTCGGTGTACGTGGAACGTACGCTCAGGCGCTCTAGCGTAGAATAAACTTGCATCGAAGAAAATTGATGCCGAATTACAGAATGAGTCGGGAAGTTAAATTTTCTTGCGGATTCTTGTAGTTCAAGGTCTGGGGAACATTTTGCGCCTAGATTCGAAAAAATCGAAACATGAGAACATTATTAAAAATTAAATTGTTTATTTAATTGTTATAAATAAATAGGTAAATAAATAAATTTACGAATATTGTTCATTTGATTTTAAAATATAAAATTATAAGGATCTCTCATAAAATTTTCATAACTAAAGTGTCCGAGAAATTCATTTTTCCATTAAAAGTAATTAAAATATTTAAACATAAACAATAAAAATTGAAATTTTGCAAAATCCTTTGGAGCTAAGTTTAGCATTGTTATAAGCATTCATTTCATCTATGTTTCACAAAAATCGACGACCTAGTAGTTTTTGGGGGTGCTCACTTGACGTATTTTGTCTCAATAAAATACACTTTCTCGTCAAATAAACCTTTGGTCTTTATTAGATTGCTGTACTTACTAACATTTGACTGAGAGTTTAAAGGTTTGCAAATCCTCAATATGACGACTACGACGACACGATGACGATATGATGGCTTGGATTTATGTGTACGTAATACCCATTGAGTTATAATGTACTACGTACGTAATACCTACGTGTTTTACAAAACAATAAATTATAAGTAACACTTTTGTAAGAGACTGTTTCAAAAAACGAAATGTTGTACTACATATTTCAGAAGGTTGGCACAATGTACTGTGAGCCCGCTTTTATGTAGTAATTCGAATTTGTTCGGTTAATCGTGTGATTTCTTTTCCTATCGTTTTTTCTTATATCTAAGTAGTTACGGTTTTTCCAGCTGAAACTTTAAGGATAAACAATTTAATAGTGTGCGTTACTCCAGCGGAATGTTGTCGCTTTTCAGGATTTCGGCTTGACAGAAAATTAGTACCCCATCTCGTGTAATTGTGCCCGAAATTTATAATTTGTGCGTCCAGCCGATCCAAAGATATTCACGAAAAACAGATTTCGCTGGAGTAACGTTACTGCAGCGACATGTTTTTTTACCCGTGGTCGTAGCTGAATACAAACTAGCTACTTAGATAGATATAATTTGTGCCTAATTGTGCCCAAAAAATATAATTTGTGCGTCTTGAGGTTTCGGAGTTATTCAAGATTCCGCTGGGGTAACGTTTAGCAAATTGCTGTATCTCTTAAACGGCATGACATACAACTACGATTTTTTTTACTACGGTGGGTCTTAATTTGTGCTTAATTTGTGCAATTTTATTTTTTCTATAATTGACACCTTTGGATAATTAGATTTTTTTTTCAAAAACACTAAAATCGATCCTCGCGCTTCAATGAGAAACCCTAGAAACTTACCAATTATGGTGATTTGTACCTTTCATGAACTCAAAGCATCATGTGAAATTCGATGTTTATATTCCAACTCCTTAGAGAGTTATTCCATTTTAATTAAAATCTGGCCACGATATAATGTAACGCTCCAATACATGAGTTATTATTAAGTGACTGATATTATGATTATACTAATAATTAGTACCCTTATTCAATTGTTTATCCTTAAAGTTTCAGCTGAAAAAACCTTCTAACTACTTAGATATAAGAAAAAAACGATAGGAAAAGAAATCACACGATTAACCGAACAAATTCGAATTACTACATCAAAGCGGGCTTACAGTACATTGTGCCAACCTTCTTAAATATGTAGTACAACATTTCGTTTTTTGAAACAGTCTCTCACAAAAGTGTTACTTATAATTTATTGTTTTGTAAGACACGTAGGTATTACGTACACACAGTGTGTAAGCCATAAATGATATTAAGGATTTGCAAACCTTTTAACTCTCAGTCAAATGTTAGTAAGTACAGCAATCTAATAAAGACCAAAGGTTTATTTGACGAGAAAGTGTATTTTTATTGCCAAAAAAATAAAAGAAAAAATACCTTTATAGATTTAGTTTTTAATTGAAATAAAATAGCATGATTGATACCTCTGTAAACTTTTGTTTTATTATTTAGGTACCTACTTAATAGAAATATTCACAAATTGATCAAATTGAGGAAAGTGGATGTCTATGTTGTCTGTCTCAGCCAATTCTAAAATACATCTACCCTATGCTATGCCGTCAGAACGACCGGGATAATAAAATATTACTTGGCGGGAATCCCCAGTTTGTCGTTGCTTCATTCGAAGTTGCCGTATGGAATGTTTTTTTGTAAACATTCTTCAATGAAAAACAGGATGTCTATGTTGTCTGTCTCAGCCAATTCTAAAATACATCTACCCTATGCTATGCCGTCAGAACGACCGGGATAATAAAATATTACTTGGCGGGAATCCCCAGAGTTTGTCGTTGCTTCATTCGAAGTTGCCGTATGGAATGTTTTTTTGTAAACATTCTTCAATGAAAAACAATGGTACCAACTTTCGTAAAACGCACTTTTAGTTCGGTTCGGTGTTAATTTTATTTGACACGAGTAATTGGCCGCCAATTTCGTGTGTGGAGAGCGTGTGCGCATTATCTTTTTCCCAGTAATTCAAGGAATTGTGTGTATAATTACAACGCGTGTAATTTCGGCTGGACAATACGCATTGGTTTTGTGGTACATTGTGCTTATGGTCACGTAATGGCGACTGTTCGGCACACTATGACGTAAATGTGTGCGTGAGGCGAGTTTGTACAGACCCCAGCATATCAAGCTACCCGAAACTGTCAGATTTTCCCAATCAACTTTGAACCTTATGCTTTAGCGATAAAGTTGAAAATCTATTAAAGAAATCTGACAGACTGTAGTAGCTAGATGTACTGGCGTCTGTACAAATGGTCCAGCATACTTACTGTGCTTCACTTTCGATATGCGTGGCGCGGAGTCCTCCTTTTTTTATAAGTCTATGGTGGTAGAAGTGCATATTCGTACATAATAATTTAAGGCAAGTGACGTCATCAGGCCATACGAACCAATATCTATCGGTATGGAGTTATTAATATTTTTTAAATCTACTAAGTATCAAACATTCGAAACATTATATCTGTAATAAACTCGACAATAAGCGGGCGCACTGCGGTGCGTTTACGTTAGTTCTGCCGCACTGGGCGGGGCCTACAGTAACAAAACGCATGACCGCAGTGCGCGCACTTCAGACATTCCATACTTCACAGATTATGCGTTAGAAAAACGCACCGCAGTGCGCGCTCGCCCTTAGGTCACTTCCTACTCTCTGATAACTCTCTATGTCACATGTTTATATAAAAGTAAATAAATAGTTACCTAATTAAACGTTTTGTACGCACCTGTACCCATAAAAATTCAATTATAATACTACCAATTTAAGAAGGTGGGCATAATGTACTGCGAGCCCGCTTTTATGTAGTAATTCGAAATTGTTCGGTTAATCGTGTGATTTCTTTTCCTATCGTTTTTTTCTTATATCTAAGTAGTTAGAAGGTTTTTTCAGCTGAAACTTTAAGGATAAACAATTGAATAAGGGTACTAATTATTAGTATAATCATAATATCCGAGGGCCGATTCTACTAACAAAATTGTTCAAAAATCGCAATGGAATCGCAACTAAATCACGGCTTATAAGCGTTTTCTCATTCTACTAATGAACAACGATCAAACTGCGGTTACGTTTCAGTTGACGCCAACGATCGTTCGAAACAATGTCAAAATCTATTCTGTTAGCAAAATCGAACATAAGCGTGACGTTTAATCACATTCTACTATTATTTTGACACTTGTTTGAATCGAACCAAAGCTGAACTTTGGCGATTCATCTGTCAAAATTAGCGGTTCAACATAAGTTAGTAAATTGTAACTTTTGCCGCATCGATCTAGAATTGCTTTCGTTTTCTTCCTTAAAAATAATGTTTTATATGAATTTCGTTGAACTTGCCCATGAGGTTGACGTTGGAAGGGTAAGAGCAAGAAATTTATCGTCAAGAATATTTAATAATGCTTTTGACCTTACGCATCGTCAGTTCGTGAAGACGTACCGATTCTCCAAAGATCTCGTAAGAGCTTTGATTGAGGAGATCAGTTCTCACATGCCCGTCAATCTTCGCTCTGACTGTATTGATACGGAAACAAAGGTACATATAAAATACATATTTACTATCGTCTTCCATTAGGCCTGAAATTACGTACGTATTAATAGAACAACACTTGCAGCGAGACTAAATCTTTTACCAGTAAATGGAATGCACCAATCTGCAACATAGGTACTATAAGTGATGACATAATTTAACCATTTTTTTTTGTTGTAGCTGTTTCAAGTGCGACGTAAGTGAGTAAAACCCTCAAGTCTAGAGTGTGTCGTAAATATTTACTTTAAACTTTTGTCGCATAACATTAGATAGAAAATAACAATATGGGTATATGGTGAGATGTTTTATTTAATGAATACATTATCAGGAATATATAAAAAGAATACTTCCCGTAAATCAACCTTTTGATGAACTCGCAGGCTCGCACACATTATAAGTAAGTTTTTGCTTCCCGCTGTTTGTTTACAATAACTTTAGTATATATAGACATAACCGAAACGTTTCGTTTCACTACTTCGGCCAGCTAGGGACGTAAAACGAAACGTTCTTCTGAGCTTTTATTATAAAGAAAGTTGAATTGTTTTATGTGTAACAATTATATAATTATTCAGGAAAAAAGTTTATGTATAGTCTAGTTATCTTTTTGTAATAAGAAACACTTTTTGTGACACTTATTCGTATTTAGTAACATTTTTAGATTCAACTTTTTTTCTGTGGTATTATTAAAACATACTATTTGGCTTGTTGGTAACACAAGATTAACCGCTGTTATGTTCCCGTTACGATTCGGTTTCAGTTTGCTTAAGAAAATAGTAGAATTACTTTATAGGTAACTATCGAACGGCGATCGGAATGGAACTGTTGTTATAACACAATTGAACGTGTAACGTTGCAAATTAGTAGAATCGGCCCCCAGTCACTTAATAATAACTCATGTATTGGAGCGTTACATTATATCGTGGCCAGATTTTAATTAAAATGGAATAACTCTCTAAGGAGTTGGAATATAAACATCGAATTTCACATGATGCTTTGAGTTCATGAAAGGTACAAATCACCATAATTGGTAAGTTTCTAGGGTTTCTCATTGAAGCGCGAGGATCGATTTTAGTGTTTTTGAAAAAAATAATCTAATTATCCAAAGGTGTCAATTATAGAAAAAATAAAATTGCACAAATTAAGCACAAATTAAGACCCACCGTAGTAAAAAAAATCGTAGTTGTATGTCATGCCGTTTAAGAGATACAGCAATTTACTAAACGTTACCCCAGCGGAATCTTGAATAACTCCGAAACCTCAAGACGCACAAATTATATTTTTTGGGCACAATTAGGCACAAATTATATCTATCTAAGTAGCTAGTTTGTATTCAGCTACGACCACGGGTAAAAAAACATGTCGCTGCAGTAACGTTACTCCAGCGAAATCTGTTTTTTGTGAATATCTTTGGATCGGCTGGACGCACAAATTATTAATTTCGGGCACAATTACACGAGATTAGGTACTTACTAATTTTCTGTCAAGCCGAAATCCTGAAAAGCGACAACATTCCGCTGGAGTAACGCACAGGCCCTACCTCCCTACTTGCATTTACACCGCACTACATGTAGTGCAATAGAGCGGTCGGGCTCTTTGTGCACCTTGAATCTAGGTCCTTCATCCCTATCTGTATTCATACTACACTATATTTAGTGCACTACGTTACGTAATGCACTAGATGTAGTACAGTGTAATCGATGCTTTAGAAGAGCCTTGTGGGCGGGGCAAGCGCGCATAAGTCAACCGAAATTTGGTTCACCGGTCAACAGTCGCGCTCATAATATTGTGACAAGGTGCGAGGCTCCGCGAAAAAAAAAAAAAAAAGAATTATGCCGTCTTGTGCCATTATAACGTGTCGGAAAAGAAGCCAGGTGTGTAGTGTAGCCCGGGAAGGGATTTCTTTCACCGGTAAGTCCAAACACCATTAAATACAAGTGATTAATGATTACAATCATATTATGTAGTTTGTAGACAAAAACGATACAATCGTAGACAGATTCAAAATTATACATTGCTTGCAATGCATGGGTACCATCTTGTACTAGATGAGTGATTGCGTAATGTATTGCGTTCACTGCGAACGTCGCGTGCGACGATACGATTGGCTAGAAAAAAAATAAGGGCGTATACAACATGCAAAAAAAAATATTACAAGAAATGCAACTTTAATTTCAACAACCTATAAATCAAATTGACAAAAACAAGAAAGAAATACATATTGGTCTACCAAGTACCGCCACTCGTCGCTAGATGGCATTGTTCAGTATGAACTGTAACAACGTAAAAATATGGGCGGTATTTGAATGGCGTATCACTGACACGAATGCAGGTTGCTACTCAAATAGCGATGTAACCTAATTCGTTCGAAATATTATCGATACTATTTAAACGTATTTAAAACATATAATGCGAAAAAAAATTGTATGCGATAGTGTGATAATCACTACATAGTATAAAACAAAGTCGCTTCCGTCTGTCTGTCCCTATATATGCTTAGATCTTTAACCCTTAAATGCATAATGTTGCCATATGGCAACAAAGTACGTCATTTAATTTTTTTTAAGAATGTGATAGCTGTGTTTCTGAACGCACCTCTTTTTGTCAAAACAATATATTTACTCTATGGATATGAATATTATTATATAATTATAATATATATATATATTTTTTTTATAGATAAATAGCTATACAATAGCATTTTCTTTGCAATACGATATAATAAATCATGCATTTAAGGGTTAAAACACCGCAACGGATTTTGATGCGGTTTTTTTTAATAGATAAAGTGATTCAAGAGGAAGGTTTATATCGTCGACCGTAGGTTCAATTGCTGTAAGGGACAAAATACGATTTTTCAGGAGAGGCCGACAAAGTTTTTTTTCGGACTAAATCGCCCATAACTTTTTTTGTTATTAACCTTTTTCGGGTCTGATTTCACACATAAACTTGTATTTTAGTGCTCTATCTACATGTGTAACATTTATTTAAATGAGTTAGCTATTTAAGAAAATAGATGTCCCTTACAACAACGTATTTTGTTAGTAATGTCCCTTACTGCCCAAGTATCTTGTAGTCCCGTCCCTTACATTAAATTGACCTCTACGTTGGATCCAATCTATTAATGAAAAAATAGTGTAAAGGACATGTTGAACAAATTTATGAAAAAAATACAATGTAAAGAGATTTTTGACAGAAAATGAAGTACACACTTTTGACGTACGGATATCTTAAATTTGGAAATCGTTATAAGAAATCATTTAAAAGACATGAAAATGTATTAGAACCGTGTGTGTGCTTTTTTGTATGTCGCTTACATGCAATGTTTGTACATTGTAATAGCAAATTTGTATTAGTTTGAATAAAACAATTTTTATTTTATTGTATAAAAATTGTTTTATTAATAATTGTTTTATTTATGTTACCATTTTTTTAATAATTTGATTTTAATAAACATCTTATTAAAATCAAATTATTAAAAAAATAGTAACAATTTTACCTATACTTACTTTGAATTCTTATTCAAATAAAAGAGTAGCTGCAAAAACCGCGCACAATCCCGACCAAACATGTAGCTGAAGTTCCAAACGTTTGAATTCCAAAAGTAGAAAAGGCTGCTCTACTACTTTCTTATATGCAAAAAATCGAAATAATGAAAGATATATTGAATAATAAACCTTAATTACGATTAATAAGACATATCATTGTAACATATTGTTATTATTGCATTAGAAAAAAAAGTATAGAGTGATTATCTAAATAATAAAAAGGGAACAATTTAATCAGATTACATTTATAAAAAACAACAAAAATAATGGCTTTTTGGCAAATTTAAGTTGTCTGGCCCCTTGAAACTTTTTGAAAAATTTCTGGAAAATCAACTAAAGAGTGCCGAATGATTTTCGAAAATATTTATCATCCGGCAACTACCCCTTCTATTGTTTATTTATAAAAAACAACAAAAATAATGTTTTTTTAGCAAAATTAAGTTCTCTGGCCCCTTGAAACTTTGTAAAAAATTTCTGATAAATCAACTAAAGAGTGCCGAATGATTTTCGAAAACATTTATCATCCGGAAACTACCACTTCTATTGCTTATTTTATAAAAAAACAACAAAAATAATGGTTTTTAGCAAAATTAAGTGCTCTGGCCCCTTGAAACCATGTGAAAAAATTCTGGAAAATCAACTACATAGAGCCGAACAATTTTCGAAATTTTTTTTCATGCGGAAACCACCCCTTCTATTGTTTATTTATAAAAAATAACGGCTTTTTGGCAAAACTAAGTGCTCTGGTCCCTTGAAACTTTGTAAAAAATTTCTGATAAATCAACTAAAAAGTGCCGAATGAATTTCGAAAATATTTATCGTCCGGAAATTAACCCTTCTATCATTTATTTATAAAAATAATGGTTTTTTAGCTAAATTAAGTACACTGGCTCCTTGAAACCTACTTCCCTACTACAAAGTTTCAAGGGGCCAGAGCACTTCGTTTTCCCAAAAAGTCATTATTTTTGTTGTTTTTAACGACAGATGAACTCGCACTGATACCACTTTTTTATGCCCGCGCGCTGCTTTCGCATTGGTACTATCCTCTCTTTTGCACACAGAAAGACGTTGTGAGATAGAAAAGGATGGTAATAGTGCAATAATTCGATTCAAATAGGTGTAACGTTGACACTGCTTAAAGTATGACAATGCAAATTGGGGTAAGGGACAACTATGTCAAAACTTATTATTGTTTCTTAAAAAATAAACCATGTAATGGTAATTCGTTGATTGGGAAGACCCTTACCTTATTTGAAGTGGATTGGCGACGATAATTACACCATTTCAAGTTCCTATATTGCATAGTTTTTCAGATACATTGTTATTATGGGGCTGATTCTAAATTTGGATCCAAAAATCATTAGAGTAAGGGACATTTTTTTTAAGCTAGAATTTTTTTATATTCACCATTCGATAGAGCGAAAAATTCTGAACAAAACTGTATACTCAACTCATTTTGGGTATTTTGTCCCTTACAGCAATTGAACCTACGGTCGACGATATGTATAATACATGCATAATATAGTAGAGAAACACTAATTATTTTAGAGGTTTCTAATGTGATGTCGTAAATAAACACATTTTTTTGCGCTTACATTGTAAACGCTGGCTGAACCATTCAAGATAGATCAAAATAATGTACTACAGTATTGTACACCTTAAAAAGTTCTACGAAAAAATCCGCGATGGTATATGTCTATCTCTTAGGGATAACCCACAATAACCATTTTTAATCCTTAACTTTTTACGAGAAATAATAGCTTATTTAAGAAGCAATTTTAGGCAATACAGAATTACTCCTTATCCAATTAAGTACCTTAAAAACATTGTGCATTTCATATAGATCATTATGGCCCTTTACAGCATGTAATTTAACACATTGAACGCCGTGGTGGTCATCGGTGACCACACTATACTTTCCATCTGGGCTGACGCCGATTCGCGATTTCGACAAAAGACATTGTCCACTTAGTATGGGACTTTGGCTCGGCGTGAACAGACACTTTAAGTATAAATATAATACAGATCTAATAGCTAATTCCAGTAGGCAAGAGAATATTGTAATAAGATTGTATCATGATGCTTGTAAGACTTGTTTTGCTTACTTGCTTTTTTTTTAAATAAACACATTTGTATTCATACATTTTATTATTCTGACTCATATGTTGGTAATATGTTGTCTAGAAACTGGACAGGTGGATATACAGTGTGTCCGGACATGGACTAGCGATATTCTAAATACTTAAATATAAGCTATTTTAAAGTACTATTACACTATAGGCTTGGGTCCAATACACTTCCCCGCTATGTGGCAGCCATTTTGTTTTTTTTGTTGAAATATGCTCTATGCGAGTACAAAAAAAATCATATATCTCAAAGTTTTAGTCATACTGAGATAAAAATAGGCTTATTCGGAAGGCAATAATATTGTCTACCGTCTGCATTACAAAGCAATGTGTTCACAATTCCATAACTTTTGAAAAAAAATGTGAAAGTCGAAAAAAAAATCAAAAAATTATGCAATTCAACCAATAATGGTTAATTACTACAAAAACAACCCCGAGAACTTTTTTATTTTTTATACTAGATCGACAGTTTTTGAGCTACGCTACAATGCAACATAAAATTCACAACTGTATGTTTAATACTTTAAGAGTTATTGTTGTTTGAACATAGCGTATGCGCAAGCACAAAACGTCTTTGTTAACCGCCAGTGTCATTTATGGCATTCACTGTATTCCATCTGAGAGCAGGCGAGAAATACTGTTCGTTACTACCGTGAGTAAGCGAGATAGAACGTATTAGTCCACTACCTGAAACAAAATCAGTTTTAAGGACAAATTATTAGTTGGGTTAGTTTAGTTGTCCCTCGCCCTGCGTTGTGATCGCTATCGCTACTTTCACTTACCGTCCGTGCTGTTTACGTGCTGCGTTAGTGTTTTGTATTTAAAAGTGTGATAAAGTATGGCACAGCGTCAATATTCATCGCAACATATTGCTGACATACACTTTGTGTATGGCTTTTGCAATGGAAGTGCAAATTTGGCTGTACAAGAATATCGACGAAGGTACCCTAACAGGCCTACACCGAGTCGCCAAACTTTTATCGACGTGCATTCAAGATTAGCGGAAAGAGGTATTCAAAGAGCTGTTAATGAACGCAATCGCTTGGTATCGCCCGAAGATGAAGAAGAAGTGCTTAGACTAATAACCAATGATCCTAGACTAAGCGTTAGACGGATTTCAGTGCAACTTCGAATGTCTAAGTGGCATGTATGGAGAATTTTGAAAAGAGAAGGGTTACACCCTTATCATTTTCGACGGGTTCAAGACGTGATCGAACCAGATTTTGCTGCGAGATCTGTGTTTTGTTCGTGGATAAATAGAAATTTGAGACAGAACCGTAATTTTTTACAAAGAATACTGTGGACTGATGAAGCCAAATTTACAAGAGCTGGGATTACAAACCACAGAAACGACCATCTCTGGTGCTCCGCAAATCCAAGGGCGGTGCGCCCAAGCTCATTTCAACATGAATTCTCAGTAAATGTGTGGGCCGGCATAATCAACGATAGGCTGATAGGGCCATTGGAATTGCCACCTACATTAAACGGCGCTAGATTTTTAGAATTCTTACAGACACAGTTTGCGGACAGCCTCATGGACCTACCTCTATCATACCGTCGGCGTATGTGGTTCCAGCTCGATGGTGCACCCGCGCATTTTTCTCGAGCAGTGAGAGAATATTTAAATAATAATCTACAGCCGTGGATCGGTCGTGGTGGTGTAGTAGCGTGGCCGCCTCGCTCACCCGATTTGACACCCTTGGATTATTTTTTGTGGGGTCATATGAAACAAAAAGTATACGCTACAGTTCCAAATACCAGGGAAGAACTCGTCGCAAAAATTATGGCAGCCGTCGAAGAAATTAGATCCGATTTGGATTTAATTAGGCGCTCATCAACCCAGGTGGCACAGAGAGCCGTAGTGTGTCTACAAGCTGGAGGTGGCCACTTTGAGCAACTGCTTTAGATATTTTAATCTTCATTTAATATTGGAAAAAACATTAAATAAAATTCAATATGAATGTTATGTTTTTTTAATGATTTCCTGTTTAGGGTTCCGACAAAGGCCTTTTGTGCTTGCGCATACGCTATGTTCATACAACAATAACTCTTAAAGTATTAGACATACAGTTGTGAATTTTATGTTGTATTGTAGCTTAGCTCAAAAACTGTCGATCTAGTATAAAAAAAAAAAGCTCTCGGGGTTGTTTTTGTAGTAATTAACAATTATTGGTTGAATTGCATAATTTTTTGTTTTTTTTTTCGACTTTCACATTTTTTTTCAAAAGTTATGGAATTGTGAACATATTGCTTTGTAGTGCAGACGGTAGACAATATTATTGCCTTTCGAATAAGCCTATTTTTATCTCAGTATGACTAAAACTTTGAGATATATGATTTTTTTTGTACTCGCATAGAGCATACTTCAACAAAAAAAACAAAATGGCTGCCACATAGCGGGGAAGTATATTGGACCTAAGCCTATAGTGTAATTGTACTTTAAAATAGCTTATATTTAAGTATTTAGAATATCGCTAGTCCATGTCCGGACACACTGTATATTATTATCTTGGTACCTTACCCAGCTTGAAAACCAAATCATAGTCATCTCATGAGCGCAGCAACCCACTGTTCTTCGGTCCACTATACAATTGCAGCAATAGGTACTGCTTGATTGAATTTCATCCCTGACTGTTATTTTCGTGTAATATATACACGCATGCTGTATCAGTGTCCATTTTCAAAGCGAAAACAATACTTGCAAACAATAATAAGAGTAAAACGAGCAAAACAATATTCGATAGAAACAAAGTCATGACATGACAAGTGACTTGAAGTGACAACTCACATTATGTCAATGTCAGTTGTCACTTCAAGTCTTTTTTTTAATAATCGATTTATATTAGATTAAAAATCGAATTTAATGACCAACTACGATACTTTTGTTTTCCAATTATATGGATAAAACATGTTTGAGTGAATGTACGTGATTACAAATAACAGCTTTAACCCTTAAATGGATGATTTATTTCATCGTATTGCAAAAAATTGCTATTGTATAGGTATTTATCTATAGAATTAAAAAGAATATATATTATAATGACATAAAATTATTAATATTCATAGAGTATATATATTGTTTTGACTGAAAGAGGTGCGTTCAGAAACTCACAGCTATCACATTCTTAAAAAAATTAAATGACGTGCTTTGTTGCCATATGGCAACATTATGCATTTAAGGGTTAATTAACTGTAGACTCTAGACTCTTATAAAAATGAGGAGGACTTAGTAAAACTTAAAAAATAACAATTAGAATCGATTTATAAATTATTATTTTACAAATGGCAACACCGTGAAGGTCGAGTACTGTCAATATGTCGAAGAATAAAACAATTTCAGTACTTTTTAAATACACTATTCGTGGGCGCAACTTGATACAAAAAGTTAGAATAAATAAGCGTCTAAAAACAAAACATGATTTTTGATTAAGTTGTTTCTTTTCGAGCATCGTGTCCACGCCAAGCCGAAAATGGACAATTTCCTTTACACATTATATTTTACTGGCTCATACCGGTTCAAAATAGTAAAAAAAATATGTATTATTACTATACAAAGAATTAACAAAATAATTGCTGTTGCTCGCTGGTGACCACCACGGCGTTCAATGTGTTAAATGAATAATTTCGAAGATATTACAGTTTTAAAATGCGGGCGTTACCGGCCGGGCAGTCGGCCGGTGGCGCTTGAAACTACCCAACGGATTTTCAACTTTATCACTAAAGCATGAGGTTCAAAGTTGATTGGTAAATTTCGACAGTTTCGGGTAGCTTGATGTGCTGGCGTCTGTACACCTTAAAAAGGTCTACAAAAAAATCCACAATGGTATATGTCTATCTCTTAGGGATAGCCCACAATAACGATTTTTTATCCTATACTTTTTACGAGAAATAATGGCTCTAAAATTATCAGTGTTTCTCTACTACATTATGCATGTATTATACATATAAACCTTCCTCTTTAATCACTCTTTATCTATAAAAAAAAACCGCATCAAAATCCGTAGCGTAGTTTTCAAGATCTAAGCATACATAGAGACAGACAGACAGCGGGAAGCGACTTTGTTTTATACTATGTAGTGATCAGCATTGCACCCGTGCGAAGCCGGGGCGGGTCGCTAGTATTAAAATAATTAAATTAATATGAGGTACGGTTTTTGCACTTACCAGAGAAATACGATTTAAAATGGTTTTAATTGGTTTTGTCTTATCCTTTAAGTATCTGTTACCAGATTTTTTTATAATAAAATCGTCTTCCTTAAAATGCTGCGAACATATAGTGCTGTTTTTTGTAGGGAACCAGCTTAATCTCCCAGTAGCGTTGATCCATATCTCTTTACAAATTGGATCGTTAGGAAAACTGAAATTATTAAGGAAGGAAAATATAATCCTACAATTATCATCATTACCATCATCTCAGCTGAAATCATCGTCATCGTCCACTGCTATGTTGTACCTAACTCTTTAGCTAGATGTATTTAAAATTACATCACGAATATCATACTGTAATTTTTATTTTATTAACTTTATTAATTTAATAATTAACTGTATTATATTACTTACATACCTACATATTTAAATACTTTTATTTTAAAAAGGCAATGTAATACATGTCGATTGATTTTATCGATAAAGTCACGCACTATTTGGATAGCGTTATAAGTATAGGTAGACAAGCAAATATTCCAGAAAGGCTAAAACCGGGAAAAGAAAATCAACTTTGTTGTCATGATATTAAGGACAATTTTTGTTTGTATATCTTGTGCAATGTTTGACGGAATTTTATTTTTTCATTTTATGAAAATAAATCCGATAATAATAGGTACTTACCGGTGGTATGATACACCTCCATGAGTTAGATTTTTAGTCCGACTATGGTTTTTACAGTCCAGTGTGGCACAATAAGGCATTTTAATATTATTTAACTTAACCTCTAGAGCCCCCAGCGGCACAAAAACGTGCCAGTAAACACCGACCGATTTAAAACTGTATTTGTAGTAAAGATAAGTCTTAAAATCGTCCGCTATATACACTACCGCTCAAAAGTATTTGGCCACCTAGTAAAATACATTTTGTAAAAGTTTGATTGAATGAAACTACTTCATATTTATTTTAATTGTTTATTAGCAACTTTTAGACATAACAATAGTAATAGGTTTTACATTTTGTACTCATCTATGTGTCCACCTTTATTTTTTATGACAGCCTCACAAAGCTTCGGCAACCTAGCTACTAATTTTTCCAATGTTGGTCTTGGTTATCTTCTGCCCTTTGTCTTGCAGTTTCCTCCACAGGTCTTCCTGAGATGTAGGACAACGTTTCCGCACATGTCTATCCAGCTGATCCCACAATAGTTCTATCGGGTTCAAGTCTGGGGACTGTGGAGGCCATATCATGAGTTTCAACACCTGTTGTTGTTCTTTTCCTTTTAAAAAGTCCTTGCATAGTCTTGACGTGTGTTTCGGATCATTATCCCGTTGAAATATAAATCCTGGACCAATTAAATGGGTTCCAGAAGGCACTGCGCTAGTCTCCAACATCTTTTTGTAATGTTCTTTTTTTAAGATTCCTTGTATTCGCACAAGATCTCTAACGGAGGTGCCACCAAAATAGCCCCAAATCATCACAGACCCTCCGCCGTGTTTAACTGAAGCCACAGTACAAGCATAATTCACCCTTTCGTTTGACTGCCGCCGTACGAAAACTCTTCGTTTGTATCCAAAAATTTCAAATTTTGATTCGTCCGTCCAGAGGACCTTTTCCTAATCTGCTGTTATCCAATTTTTGTGTTCTCTAGCCCAATTAAGCCTCTTCTGTTTGATATTAGTTTTAAGAAGTGGTTTTGAGACCGATATGCATCCCTTAAGTCTTGCGCCACGGAGTCTTCTTTTGACTGTGGATATACTGACTGGTTTATCACGATCCGCATTAAACTGTGCTGCTATTTCCGAAGCAGTTAATCGTCTATTCTGTTTGCTTTTAATAACTATACTCAAATTATCACTCGAAGTTGTGGCTCGCGGTCTGCCTGAACGACGTTTGTTGCAAATTGTTGCTTCAGTCGCAAATTTCTTAACGATGTAGTCAACAGTTTGCCTTGGTATCTTCTGCAGTCTTGAAATCTCACGATTACTTTTACCGGATTTATGAAGGCCGATTATTATAGTCCTGATCTCTTGGGAATATTTCTTAGTTTTACTAATCATCTTCAAAAAATAAAACTCAGAAGTGAAAAACAAGAAAATATTATTAGACGTTAAGTACTGAGCTACGGAGAGCGTGTTTTCTGGTCAAATGACTTCAGATAACTAACGTAACAATATTTGTAGTAGTTATTCTACATTTTAGTTATATTTATTCCCCAATAACTAATTCAAAATAAAACTGCGACTTCAAAGATTAACTTCGAAGAAATTCCGACACTAACACTATTTTGGTTTTATGACCAAAAGTCGGCACATAGCAATAAGCTGTTTACGATTTTACCGTAGATAAGTAATTTGCGGTGATATACAAACAATTGAACCTAATAAATGATTATTTTTTATATGTATTGTTTGTAACTTAAACAAAATGGAGGTGGCCAAATACTTTTGAGCGGTAGTGTACATATTTCTAAAAGAGCCCGCTCGCGGTGCTTGACCGGTTAAATTGTATGTTGACGCAATCTAGTTTACGAATGAGAGCGCTTGAACAGCAAGTGCGTACTGCAGTACTAACTAGCGGTGACACTGCCACGCCTACTACTTCCAGTGTTCCACACTAATTTTGTAAAAACTATTAATAATCAAAATCTAGTTTTTGGATATTACAATTGTTGCACTGTCAAGTGTATTTTTGTGAAAGAAAAAAAAAAAAAGAAATTTTGTATTTTGGAGCAATATATTGGAAAGGGTTGATTGTCCGGTTGTGAGGCACTGGAATACCGTTCACGGATCTGGAGGGGTCCTTTTTAATGTAAAATAGTGTAATAATGTATTTGTATGTGTATTAATAATGTTGACATTCAATAATAATATGCTAACATAGTTATAAGTATGATTTACTAACAATATATGGAATATTTTTTGATTCCGAAATAAATGAATAATAATAACAATAATAACATTTTTTTTTGCGGAGAAGACAAGTCACTGTCGATGAAAAAGAAGAACGTCCCATTTATGTATTATCTATCCATATTCGCCTATTTTGTTATTGCAAACATTGGGGAAATATAAAAAAAAAGATTTAAAAAAAATATGTATCTTCAATTTACAGTTTTAAAACTGTCTTTGTAGCAAACTGGTAGCGTTTTAGAGGCTTTTTAGTTAAATAGTGAAAAAGTCATGTCGAAACAATCGTACACGAAACGATCTGACGGCGAATATTCCATAGTTGAAACGTCCTGTCGGTGATCAGTCCAAAGGAGAAACGACTGTCGGAGAACGCTTGCAGAATCCTCGCAGATTAATGTCAAGATACACTGAAGATATCAAACGTAGCTCGAGACTGTTTATGTGGTAAACCACATAGTGGTGGCGGATGAAAACTGCCTGCAATGCGGTATCTGTAGGGTTAATCTGTTAGGTACATCTCTCTAGCCAGTAGTGGGAAGGCGGACTACGTAATATCTTCTGAAGTCTGACCGTATTCAAGAAAAAAGATTTAAGATAAATAGACGTGCATCAAATCTTGACGACGTAAATAACGCCTTACTGCAGGTGCAAAATTGGTTCACTGCTAATAATTTAGTGTTAAATGGAAAAAAAACTAAATGCATAAGATTTGCTTTACCAAATGTTAAAAGTAGTGATTGTGACATAGTATTGAATAAAGAGAAACTAGAATTCGTCGATAAAACTGTTTTCCTGGGGATCACGCTCGACTCAAAGCTGCAATGGGGTCCTCATATAACATCTCTTGCAGGACGGCTAAGTTCAGCAGCATATGCTGTAAGAAAAATCCGTCAATTTACTAATGTAGATACCGCGAGACTAGTCTATTTCAGTTACTTTCATAATATCATGTCTTACGGTATTTTACTATGGGGACGGGCTGCAGATATCGAGTCTATTTTTATTCTGCAGAAAAGAGCCATCAGAGCAATATATGGCCTCCGCAGGCGCGATTCTCTAAGGGAACTGTTTAAGGATATTAATATCATGACGGTACCTTATCAATACATCTATGAAAACATCATGTACGTAAGGAAAAATCTAAATCTTTTCACTAAAAGAGGTGACAGACACACCTATAGGACCAGAAATAGGGACCAATTAGTTCAACCAGGCTTCAGACTGGCTAAAGTAGACTCATCCTTCATGGGGTACTGTTTAAAATGCTACAATAAAATACCTCCCCACATACTCCAACTCAACGAAACTAAATTCAAATCTTATATAAAACGCACACTATGCAGCCAAGCATATTATAAGTTGGGGGATTACATCGCTGACAAAAATGCTTGGTTCACCGCTGGTCCTGCTCCACAAGGGCGCATAAACTAATTAATTAGCATTCGAAAATATAGTTGTGAGCTGCTGAAGATTGAAAAAACTATCTTTGTATTGTATAAATTCAATCGCTTAATATTGTATAATTACATAACACACGTGTGAGCACTATGCAACTAAACTATAAAGCTACCATTTACTGGGTACGTCTTTCATTGACTTGAATGTGCCCTGGCGGCTGAGGGTATGTCATGCTCACTCAAATGTCTCGCTGGTGGTGGCGTGTGTGCTGGATCATTGAGTTCCCTTCAAAATGGTTGAGCTAAATGGTGCTGATCCATACGTCATGTTCGTGAACGGGCGCCGCCAGTAGGGACTGGTCATCTCTTAGCTGCCAAGGCTTATTTTAATTTTAATCTAAGTATTTTCATTTCTGAATTGTTATTTTTTTGTTTTTGTTTTTATCTTTTTTAGTACGGACGCTTTTAACGTGCACGTCTTTCTACATCGTTCTCACATGTATTATTTCAACTTGAATGATGTAACCAAAATTTTGTAACGATTTTTATGATTTAAAAGTGTCCGTGGAGTTTCTTGCCCGTTCTTCTCCACAGGTACCTACTACGCTTTGGAATGGGCAACTAGCTTCATCTTTCTGACTGACCGACCCCTTGACAATTCAAAAGTGCCTGTAATTGGTTTACTTGAAATAAATGCTTTGAGTTTGAGTTTGAAGAAATCTTACGGCCGGCCTATAATAAATAAATCTGCCCTTTGTAAGCATTCAAAATAACTTCAAAGACACCACCACCACCGACGCGGAACACATCGTGAAGTACGTGCACCAAAGGCTGAATACGCGCCGAGAGTGCAGCTGCTGGAGTCGCATCGCAACGTAAACTTGAAGGCGTTTGTATTGCGCATACCAACTTGCTACCTGCATCAGGTGATGGAAGAAAGCTTTTGGCCAGAGGATTTGTTATTCCGCCGCTTTCGCGGACAAGTGCCACCGGAGCGCACAAAGACGTAGTGCAACTAAGTGATACTAACATAGTTTTTAAGTTTTATTTACTAACACAATTGTTATATGTATACTTAAGTTAATGTATTTATCTATGGGTCTTTGTTACATGAAAATAAACGGTTTTATTATTATTATTAATAAAACAATTTGCTTATTATGAAAACTTAATTTTATATTTAGAAATTATCTAATTTTAAATTAAATACATCACTTGTCAGTCGCAATATAGATCGATATGATAGAACACGAAATCAAAATATATTAAATGCACAGAATATCTACATTACTTAGGCATATGAACGCTACAAGAGATTATTATTGCATAAAACGATAAATAAGAGTCGTACATGAAAACAAGATTTAATCTAATAAATACACTAGACAGGAGTGCTGTCAGTCCTATCACCAAAATTAATAAATAACTTAGATACAATAGTACATGACGTAGGCAGGCGCCGCGTGCGCATGTGACGCGCTGGATCACGTACATTGAACGCGTACGCCAGCTCAGCGCCTCACCTAACGTTCCACATCAGTGTAATAACCTTAAATATACCATTATACTTCATGTATCAAATCTAAATATTTTCCAAAGATAAATTGCATCTATATTTAAACTTATTATTATAGGAAGGCCTTCTTCTCTATAGTCTACTGGTTCTATTTGAGTGAGGACATACACTAAGCGGCGAGGGCAGGCGGGCGACGAGCCACACTGCGGGGCATCTGAGACCTCGCCGCTATTACGCGTAACGCAATACATAGAAGGTGAATGCAACACACAACAACGCTACTATTATTGATTCACTACATCCGTCCGTCACATCGCCACACCGTCGCAGCGCCCGCAGGCCGCGCGCGCCACACCAGCTGCGCTCATATCACAAACGTTTCAATCATTACCTGTATACTAATACTGAGATGCTAGTCTCAGTGTTAGGATTTACTTCAAAGCACTTGCGTTAATTCAAAACAACAAAGTTGGTACTATGCAAAAAGATCAAAGTACTAAGATATACGAAACTAGAGTTTTAAATAAAACTATAACGTAAATGTAGCCGTGGAGAATTCGAGATTCTTCATGCGGAGAGCCTGCACAGTGCACACTCGTACGTCCGTCAGTCCGCGATGCGCCGCGAGCGCGAGGCGGACCAGCCGGGGCTGGGGCCAAACTCGACGAGCTTTGGCGCAGGCTTAGCTTCCTCGTTGTGTGTAGTGTTGCCAGCATAAAGCATATTTGTGAAAAATTGTGCATTCGGAGTATCGCGACAAAGCGCGAGTATTCGCCGAAGCCCGGTACAAGCCCCACTACAAAATAGTTTAAAGATCGATCGAAACAATAGTAAGCATGTGTACATGTGGGGCGGGGTGCGGGGTGCGGGGTGGGTGGAGAGGGGAGGGGGGACTCATCGCGCCTCCTTGGCCGTGAGCTTCTCGATGAGCTCCTGCAGCGGCGCCAGCTCCCGCCGCTCGATCAGGTTGAACTCCTGCACACACAGAGATAATGCAGGTAAATACATTACACACAGGCACACTTCTCTAGACTGCTCCACTCATTGATTGGTTTCTAAGATATGATAATTATAATAAGAGCAGAAAAACATTTGTTAACCCGTCGCGTGCCAGTTAGCAGATACAATAGAAATTTTATTGTTATCGGTACACATGGTGTACATTCGAGGTGTGAGAGGTTATTCATCTGCAATAGTGACATTGGTCATAGGAAAGCTTGTCTATTATTATTAAAATAGGTGCGCGCACACTCAGGCGCCGTCCCAGACCAAGATTGCACTAAGGGCGCCGGCACGATCATAATAACAATAATAGGCTAGCCTCTAATAAGCGAACGACTCCAGGAACAATGGATGAAAGCTGTCACTGCTATTGACAAGACACAATAGTAAAAAATCTTGAAACACTTCGCAAACTCACCAGCGAACCACCACTACCTCAAACACCTAGCCCAGTGACTGCTAATCATGTGCTCACCAACTCCTAAACGGCAAACGCCTTGGCAGAACTGCCAAAATTAATAACTTCTCTACAACTTCACAGTCCGCTTGTGACCCATTCCGACTAGCGCGCATAACTGTAGGCAGTCAAAGGCTGTTCGCGGTATGGCTTCTGGAGTGGATCTAATTAATCACCTCGGCCCGATATCTGTGACGTAGTTGCTACAACATTCTAACCAATGTTTGGAGTCTGCAAACATATCGACGGGTTCCGGGCTAATTGTATTAAGCGACACTCTGAGCGATATAGACTTTTATACATATTTGGAATCCGCGAATTTTTCTGCGTCATTTGAGCTGGGTTTGGTGACGATCGGAGCACTTTCTTGTCGCTTATTCAACCGCATTTTTGGGCCCATTTTGGACTGCGATGTATGAAGCGACACAAAATATTGACAAATTTAGGAACTGTGTACTTAAGCTGACTACCAAATACCAGGCAGTCGTTTAAACTTTTTTTTCTGGAGCAACAATTTACAGGCAACGTACGATAAAGCATTTAGCCTGCCTTTATAAATATATAGAAATGTCGCTTCATACAATTAGCCTCTTTGTTAAATTCTTATCCAGTGTTGCTTAATACAATTAGCTTTACCTTGTAAATATACAAGAATGTCGTTTAAAACATTTAGCCTCTTTGTCAAATTCACACCCAGTGTCGATCCATACATTTAGCTCCGTACATGAAATGTTAAATGTTATCACTTCAACCATTTAGCTTGCAGTAGATAATGATATGTCGGTCGCATGAACTATTTAGGATTTCAACAGTGAACATTTAAAGATTACGGTTAAACCTATTTTTTTTATTCAATATTTGATTTGCAGTGTCGTTTCAGTTATAACAAAAGTAAAGTTCTAGTACTTCAAACATTTTATCTTAAACGGAATAAGAATAGTATACACATTAATACAATCAAAATTTTATATGGATTCACTATTATGACGTTGGTTAAAACAATGATTTTGGCGCCATCGCGATAAACCGCGCAAGGTAAAACTTTTTTTAACGAGAGATGTTTTTGATTTTGATTACTTTGAAAGTTAGAAAAAAATATAGAAGAAAATAAGTAAAGAAATGAAAACCAAAGAAACGCTCGTAAATATTTTAATTTTTTATGTGATCATTTTTAAAAGAAATTGATTGAGAATTGATTGAATTGATTGATTGAGATAAAACTTTTTTTGTAATTGAATAGATTTTTATATACTTAAATGTTAACGTTTAGGAATGAAGAATGAGAATAATTATTTCAGGTGATAAGACTGTAGGCGGCTACATAATAAAAAGACTGTTTAACTTCTGATTCCTATACAATTGTGATAAAAACTTTAGTTGTTACCTTGGTAAGCTAAGAAGTTACTGCTGTTCCTAGGTGATTGTCATTTTAAATAAAAAACTTATCTTTAAACAATTTATAATGTGTGTTTTATTTCTCATTTCATAATTATTAACAAGATAGGTAGGTATAGGGTGTCCTATGTATGTACCTTTTAATTTATCAATGTTTTAACCGCCAATTTCTGTAAACTTCATTATTCAAGTATGATTACAAACAATTTATTTTTAAAAAATCAGTCGCATAAACTAATTAGCCATACATTAATAAGTTTAAGATATGGTATTTAAATCAATTAGCTTAGGTTTGAAATATGACCAACTCTTTGATTAAAGCACTTAGCTTGGAACCATTATTTCCATGCCTAGGCGGTTAAGTCATTTAGCTTGGAACAAGAAATAATAAACCTAGGCGGTTTAGTCATTTAGCTTGGAACAAGAAATAATAAACGTAGGCGGTTTAGTCATTTAGTCTGGAATAAGAAACAATAATCATAGGCGGTTAAGTCATTTAGCCTGGAACAAAAAAAAGTAAAATATGGGTCATTTTGTATTAAGCGACATTTATCTTCGTTAAAAATAGGAATATTAGAAAAAAAAAAATAATCTGATTATGGGGAATATGTTATAAAAACAGTTATATCTTTCTTTTTAAAAAAATAATGCGATTTGCTAAAGTTATTATTTTTTTTCTAAAAATCGAAACTTTAAACTGCTCTGGTGTAAAGTTTCAAAAATGTCGGTTAATACAAATAGCCCGGAACCCGTCGATACGTACCTCGCCTTTAGAGGAAATCTTATCGTGTGCTTTATCCAAAACAGATAAACCACATGATGACCCTAAAAACTTTCCGCTCAATATCCTTCCTATGCCACACCTACAAACTGATCGAGAGACTGCTGCTAGCTCGTATCACAAACCTCGTGAACCCAAAACTTATTTCGGAGCAAACTGGATTTAGACCAAGCAAGTCTTGCTGTGGCCAGGTCCTTAACCTCACACAGCATATCGAGGATGGGTTTCAAACGAGAAAAGTGACGGGCGCAGTATTTTTAGGCTTTCCGGCAGCGTACGACACCGTTAACATTCAACGCTTGTTGTGGAAGTTTACCAACTTAGTTTATTTATTTATTTATTTTTATCTAACAGGATCGAAATTTTAAAAGAACTCTTCTAACCGTCGATTTAAAGTAAATCTTCTTGATGATAAAAATAGGTGGCAGACACAAAATAACGGTTTGCCTCAGGGCAGTGAACTGGTCCCTCTGCTGTTTAACACCTTTACTAATGATTATATGGCCGGTGAACCCAAATACAACCCGCTTCCTCTACGCAGACGAGCTGGCATTAACTTGCCATGCCAATTCATGCTCGGAAAATAGGTTGAATTTATTACTTTTATAAGATTACTGTGAAAAAAAAGTGGAAAAAAATGGACTTGCCGGTTGAAAGAAACATGAATGCAGAGAGAGAGAGAGTATTGCTAGACATCAAAAATGTTAAGCTTGATCACAATATTGCAACTTAATAAATGTCGCTCAATCTGTGTGGTTCTTTACTCAGAAGACCGTTTCAGACATCAATCTACATGGTCTTCACATGATCTGACTAAGATTATGTCTGGACTTTAAAAGAGACTATGACCCCTGAGTTTGTGTCGGCCTTTCTTCTCAGAGTAGTCAGATAGGAAACGCCGACCTCGTCTAGTTTAAAAAAAAATGTTATTGACATGTAAAAGTATTTGTACAAACCTACTTACAGAAAATAAATCATTTATCATTTATCAAATGACTTTGTAATCGATTACAATTGCTCTTACTAAAATGACAAATTATTGCAGATTATTAAACTGATATAAAATTAAGTTTTAATGTTTATGTTAAATTTACTTTAACACCAATGACTGAGGAGATTGAAGCCAACCTTTCCACCGCCCTGTCAGATCTCAGGCATTATTTTGCTGACAGCGCCTTGTCACCAAATTCCTCAAAATCACAATCATGCGCCTTCTACCTTCGTAACAGACGAGCGGGTCGAAAACTCTATATCTAATGACAAGGGGTTCCAATCATCCACAGTAATCACCCAAAGTATGTCGGCATCACTTTGGATAGGTCCCTTAACTTCCGGAGAATCTGAGAAAACTCCAGCGCGCACACCTACTTACCAAAGTTTTATCACAATCGGTCGAGCCATTTTCGAGTTTTTGCGAAACTATCGCATGGCAATTGATTAATTATACAACGTATAACGTTAATTGCGCAAAACCTCAGACACCCCAACTGATTTTTAATTTAATTGGCCTATTACAGAGAGAAAAAAAACAAATACAAAATTGTTAAGGTTTTATGTGCTGTGTTATTTTTACTGGCAATTCTGATCGTTTCTTGCGTCTGCGACGACGCTCTATCGAGGGAGAAGTCGTCACCGAGCCACTGCGCCGCGCTGACATTATTATGCACTATCTACGCTTCTAAATAATTCAGGTTATCTTTGAACAGTGATTTAAATGTTTCCATCACACTTTTCGAGGTTTTAGAAAAAACTTTCGCCTGCATTCTCACCATTTCACAATATTGAATGTGTGTACGCCATAGTCGCAAAATTCGCGCGCACGCGCCGCCGTGGTAACGGGATAAAACAATTGCACCTGTGACGCATGTGCCGGCGCCGCCGCCGCTCAGACTGAAGTAAACATGTCCACTGTCACGTATTCCGCACGCCCCGCCTCCGTGTAGATCGTAATTTCGCTTTCTAACCCTTAGGTTACGTTTAAGTTAAAAAAAGATAGGTAGCATTATTGTTTACTTCAAATTGTCTTATTTATGGTACTGTATGGAAGATTCGTATTTGGATTGAAATAAAAGCTATTAACATCCCGCTTATGAAAAATTTGTCGACAAAAATTGGTGTTTGTTTACCTATTTTGGCGGGTTTGCGCCTGTGATGGGTTGACTTATTAATAAATAGACACGGCAACGTTTGTAATGAAGATTTTTTGAAAAATGTGATTTATATTTAAAAGTGATTCAATTGATTCGGCTCGTTACTCTGATCAAACTATTTTCAGGTTTTGCGCATTTAACGTTACACGTTGTATACAACGGGGTGGCGGGGTAATCGACGCACGACATATACAACGTGTGACGTTAAATGCGCAAAACCTGAAAATAGTTTGATCAGAATAACGAGCAGAATTAATTGAACCACTTTTTAATATAGGTCACATTTTAAAAAAAATCTTCATTAAAAACATTGCCGTGTCTATTTATTAATTGGTCAATTAAGCCAATGTCAGCGCGGCGCAGCGGCCCGGTGACGACTCCTCCCTCGGTAAAGCGTCGTCGCAGACGCAAGAAACGATCAGAATGGACAGTAAAACTAAAACAGCACATAAAACATTTACAATTTTTTTAATGACTTATTTTCTCTCTGAAATAGGTCAATTGAATTAAATACCAGTTGGGGTGTCTGAGGTTTTGCGCATTTAACGTTTCAGGTTGTATATTAGGTTGTCTCATAAGTTCTTGCCATATTTTATTTTTCTCGAATTTTCTCATATTTAAACTGAAGTGAATTCAAGAAAGTTCTAGATCTTTCTAGTAAGGATGAGTATCTTTTATGGTGAGGGTATAAATAGGCGCGGACGCAACGCAATAATTAGTCTTTAGTGAAAATGGATCAGCGTAAACTGCGAGCTATTATGCTATATGAGCATCAACTTAAAGTCTCTTCAACAGAAACGGCTAAAAAGATTAACACTGCATTTGGACCGGGTACTACTAGCGATCGGACTGTTCGTTTCTGGTACAAGCGTTTTGACACCGGTGATATAAGCTGCGAATATCAACCTCGCCCAGGCCGACCCACCAGCTTCGATGAAGATGCTTTGCGTCACGAACTTGAGCTACATCCAGACTATAGTACGCGCGATTTAGAGAAGGCGCTTGGACAATCCCACGCGACTATAGATCGTTATCTCAAATCGATGGGATATCGCAAAGTGATGTCACGTTGGACACCTCATGCGTTAACGGACCATGATCGGGCCGTTCGTGTGGCATTCTCAAGGACATTATTACATGTGACGAGAGCTGGATACATTATGAAACTAACACGCGTCATGCCTATTGGATTCCTCGCGGGGAAAACCCACCAGCCCAGCCTAAACTTAATGAACACGGTCGTAAGATTATGTTGTCTGTTTTCTGGGATTAGCAAGAAATGATTTTCTGGGAACTCCTCGAATCTCATCAGACTATTAACGCCAATCTGTATACGCAGCAGCTTCGCAAACTAGCAGAGATGTTAAAAATTAAGCGGCCAAAACGACTTGGAGTCCAACTTTTGCATGACAACGCACGACCTCATTGCGCCAAGTTAACACATAAACAGCTGGAGGAGCTAGGATGGCTGACAGTTCCACATCCACCGTATAGCCCGGATCTTGCGCCTTCAGACTTTCATTTATTTCGAGCTCTTAAATTCACATTTACTAGGAAAAAAATTCGAAAATTCCGGAAGTATTAAAATGGAACTTGAACACTTTTTCGAGTCCCAGCCTGCCTCATTTTGGGAGAAGGGTATTCAAATTTTGCCCAGTAGATGGCTGACTGTTGTAGATAACGAGGAAGACTATATAATTGATTAAAAATGTTTTTTATTAATAAAAAAATATTAATAATAATTTGTTTTTAACTGACAATAATTTATGAGACAACCTAATATCTAACTTTTGTAAGAGGCAAAGATTCTACATTAATTGTGTATAGTTTTATTTTCAACATTAAATAATATTGTTGTTAAAATGATAATATTTGTTTAATTTCAAAACCGCGTACCTTCCTCTTAAGTTCCAATGTTATAAGTTTATGGTCAAAGCAAATCCGCGTAATTGTCGTAGGGCCTTAATTATTTACATAAATTGATATATTTTTCTAACAAGAGATAGAACACATTAAGAATTACTTTCTATGTAAAAATGAGCTTAAAATTCATTGAATTAATAAAGTTATTAAGTTTTAACCTTCCTCTGTAAAACTGGATCTATTGCAGATACGCGGTCTTTACGTATGGTAGATTCGCGGATTTGCACTATCCCCGACGATATCGCAAAGTGATGTCACGTTGGACACCTCATGCGTTAACGGACCATGACCGGGCCGTTCGTGTGGCCATTTGTCAAAGTTTGTTACTTCGTCCGCACAGACGGGACTTTCTCAAGGACATTATTACGTGTGACGAGAGCTGGATACATTATGAAACTAACACGCGTCATGCCTATTGGATTCCTCGCGGGCAAAACCCACCAGCCCAGCCTAAACTTAATTAACACGGTCGTAAGATTATGTTGTCTGTTTTCTGGGATTGGCAAGGAATGATTTTCTGGGAACTCCTCGAATCTCATCAGACTATTAACGCCAATCTGTATACGCAGCAGCTTCGCAAACTAGCAGAGATTTTAAAAATTAAGCGGTCAAAACGACTTGGAGTCCAACTTTTGCATGACAACGCACGACCTCATTGCGCCAAGTTAACACATAAACAGCTGGAGGAGCTAGGATGGCTGACTGTTCCACATCCACCGTATAGCCCGGATCTTGCGCCTTCAGACTTTCATTTATTTCGACCTCTTAAAAAACCTCGAATATTCTGGAAGTATTAAAATTTAACTTTAAAATTTAAAATTTTTTCGAGTCCCAGCCTGCCTCATTTTGGGAGAAGGGTATTCAAATTTTGCCCAGTAGATGGCTGACTGTTGTTGATAACGAGGGAGACTATATAATTGATTAAATGTATTTTTGTTAATAAAAAAATATTAATAATAATTTGTCTTTTAACTGGCAATAATTTATGTGACAACCTAATACAAAATACATTTCATTAAGTGTTCGTGTTTCGTCAGTCGACGTTTGGCCATATCAATAATCATCCATCCATCCATATTATGGGTATCCATGGTGTAGTAAAAATTCTAAATAAGAAAGGAACTTTTGTATTGCTGTTGTAAGTACAAACAATAGCTTAAAAATCATCGAATAGTATTATTTTACATACTTAAAAACCGACATCAACGCCTCAACCGGTGGATAATCCTAACTATTTTGTTGCTCTCTATTGCTTGGCCACATCATGCAGTAGTCTTGCGTTTAACTGTTCATCACCAAACGTCAAGTATTCAATGATCTGGCCAGACCACATCATGATGTAACCAGCGGTCGATGTTCTTTCATGAAATACAACCATTTCATGAAATGGTCGAACACTTCATGAAATGATCAATTCTAAAATCTGGCCACGACATATGCAGTGGCCTCCAAAAGTTAGTTGACATTTATCCACTTCAGCTGTCACGCCACAATACGATTTAAAATAAAAAATCAGATACTCGTAGTCTGAGGTTTTGCGCATTTAACGTTACACGTTGTATATTTTATTTTATTTTTTAGAATAACTTTTTACTTATATCACCGATTGGTCCGATTGGACTTATAATAAAAAGTTTGGATCAATTGATATTATATTTCTGAACAAGAGTAGATTTAAAAATCAAGTTATTTCTACTTTAAAGGAACGGCCATAAGTTTTGATTTACTTGATTTTGATTCCTATACTTCATGATATAGCTTTAAGTTCGTCCTTCTTTTTATTTATTTATTTTTTTGTTTTTTTTTTTGTTTTTTTTTTTTTGTGTCTCTCTTTTTTTCTCTTGTTCTTGCATGCCGATTTTATCTGATTAATAATCCTTTAATTTGTCCCTAGTGTTAAGACGCAGATATTATTAGATTTTTTCACTATATTTTATTCTCTCCGAGATACATTTTAATAACAAACCGAGTAATAATTTTAACTTTGTAATCAGTATCTTTAAGTTTGCCCTTATTGTTATTATTAACAGTACCTGTGCTAATATTTTATATGGTAATCTGTGGATAACGTCGTGAGTAGTGTATTTGTTAATTCTATTAGTTTAGTACTCCAATCATGTGTAGTATTTAATATACTGCTGTTTGTTGTCCCTAATAAATAAAATAAAATAAAATATAAAAAAATAAAGAGTTTCGTTTTCTCTGAGACTTACAATCACGAAAATAATATATGGTTGGTCTCACTTCTCTAGCTTAATTCGTTTTTGAGATATAACGTAAACCTGGGTATCTCCGGCCACCCTCCTAATTCCCATCACTGTTTATTTTTGCTAATAACTATCTTTTGGATCATATAATATAGTTGAGGTTTTTTATAAGGTATCTTTATATTATAAAACGTGTAACGTTAAATGCGCAAAACCTGAAAATGGTTTGATCAGAATAACAAGCAGAATTAATTGAACCACTTTTTAATATAGGTCACATTTTTCAAAAAATCTTCATTACAAACGGTGCCATGTCTATTTATTAATAGGTCAAGCAAGCCAATGTCAGCGCGGCGCAGCGGCGCGGTGACGACTCCTCCCTCGATAAAGCGTCATAGCAGACACAAGAAACGATCAGAATGGCCAGTAAAACTAAAACAGCACATAAAACCTCTGAAATAGGTCAATTGAATTAAAAATCAGTTGGGGTGTCTGAGGTTTTGCGCATTTAACGTTACACGTTGTATATATAACTTGCATGTGTTTAATTTGCTATACTGATAAAGAGTGAAAAATGCATCTCCTAAGAAGAAACATCTAACTAAAAATCCTTAAATTTTGTGTTTTGATTTTTAGCACTTTATAAATAATTTTCAAGCTTAAGGATTTTTAAAGGAAGCTTAAGGAGTTAAATTTTTCCTTATACAGCTACCCGTTGCAAAATGTTTAAAAATAATATAGCTCATAGAATTACACCATCTATAGTAGAACACGAGAATCCCCTTATTGATGTTGTACAAAAAGAGTACCAATCTACTTTCAAGACCAAAACTGTTAATATTAATGGATCCTCCGTTGGCTTTAACCAATGGGCTACTCCGGGTATTTATAAAAGTAGAGCGAGACTATACGAGTTATATGGATTGAAAAAATACAGGTTTGACACTCCTTTCCTAGAGTATGTCGAAAATTATGCAAAATTATTTAAAAAGATTAGTGCTTTTGCTAAATCAAAAATTTTAAGCGATGCTATTAAAAATTCTAATAATAAAGTAAAAATAACTTGGAAAATTATTAACAATGAAACGGGTAAATCGGTTAAACAAGAAAAACTACTTGAGATTATAGTTAATAAAGCCGCTGACGTAACTGAAGCTTTTAATGAGTTTTTTGCCAACATACCTATAACTACGACTCGCTCCTTAAATTCGTCCCCGTCTAAAGCTGAAAACCTTTTGCATAGTAGTGTACCTCAATGTAGTCGTTTATTTAGTTTCGAATATGTAACCTCACATGATGTAGTTAGTGTTTTAACCTACTTAAGTCTAAAAACAGCGGTGACTACTGAGGCATCTCCATTAAATTTTAAGTAATATAATAGAAATAGTAGCCTCCTATGGAGCTGTTACTTTTAATAAATGTGTTGATTTAGGATTTTTTCCTGACCTCATGAAGAGTAGTAAAGTCATGCCTTTATTTAAATCAGGCAATCAGAACGACGTTGGCAATTTTAGGCCTATTTCCATCTTACCTGCATTTAGCAAAATATTTGAAAAATTAATACTCAAGCAGTTGCTAAGACATTTTAATTTAAATAGCCTCCTTCATAATGAGCAATATGGCTTTACAAAAGGTCTTTCGACTACAGATGCGGGTGTTGCTTTGCTGAAACACATATTTAACGCATGGAAGAGCTCGCAAAATGCTATCGGAGTTTTCTGTGATCTTTCCAAAGCCTTTGATTGCGTGCACCATGACACGCTTTTGCGTAAACTACGTCATTACGGTGTCCAAAACGAAGCTCTCAACGTAATAAATTGTTATTTACATAATAGGTTCCAATGTGTAGATGTTAATGGTGTGAAATCTTCCGGGCTACCAGTTCAGTTAGGTATACCGCAAGGCTCAAAACTGGGCCCATTCTTGTTCTTAGTATATATCAATGATTTACCATTTCATTTAAAGGGGAGTCTGTGACGTTGTACTGTTTGCTGATGATAAATCTCTTATTTTTAAAGTAGACAGGAATAGACAAGATTTTGACGACGTAAACAGTGCACTCTCAATAGTTATGGATTGGTTTACGTCAAATAACCTAGTTCTCAATGCCAAGAAAACGAAATGTGTAAAGTTCGCCTTACCGAATGTTAGAAATCTAGGACCCAACATCGCCTTAGATAAAGAGGCGCTTGAGACTGTGAGCTCAGCAGTTTTTCTGGGAATAACAGTAGATGCCAACCTTCAGTGGGGACCACATATATCGAGCCTAGCAGGAAGGCTCAGTTCGGCTGCCTACGCCGTCAGGAAAGTAAGACAATAAACTGACGTTGATACAGCTCGTTTAGTATATTTTAGTTATTTTCACAGCGTTATGTCCTACGGTATTCTGCTGTGGGGCAAAGCAGCTGATATACAAAATATATTTGTCCTTAAAAAACGAGCTGTTCGAGCAATTTACCAGCTAGGTGCTAGAGTTTCTCTAAGAGATTTATTTTTATGTGATGCAACCGTGAGAATACCAATATCTTTAATATTGGTATTCTCACGGTTGCATCACAATTCATCTTTGCCAACATCTTATACACACATCAACACGGTCTAGGGATATTTTTAACCTTTTCGACGCCCATCTATATAATACGCGATGTGTCCCCCAGCGCCACGCTACAAATGTATAACGTATCTATAGTAAAACGTAAGGATGGGATTAATGTCCTATCGACAAATAATATTATAAGTTGAAATTAATGTTTATTCACCAATTTACGAAGCTAAATAAAAACTGATACCGTATTTTCATATTTTGTTTTATTAGGTCATCCCACTTCCAGTGTCATATTTTTTATTTCCAATATTTATGTATTGCGCTATGGTATGCAATAGTTAATACATGTGTTGTCTTGTACAATCATGTTAGTTTAATTTGGTGTGTTGTATTGTCAAGACGTGCATTGATTTAAAATGGAAGATTAAAAAAAGTCTATTAATGTAGTGGAGCAACGTATAATAATAAATAAATAAATAAATCCCTGGACATTTCACACAGCACCATTTGTCCCAAGCTAAGCAACCTAATGCTTGTGTTATGGTAACAAGATGGCTGATAAACTACTTATATACAATTTTTTTTTTTTTTTGTAAATACATACATATTATAGATAGAAAAACACCCAGACTCGGAACAAATACATGTAGGTCATACAAATATTTGTTCCGTGCGGGAATCGAACCCGCGACACGCAGCGCAGCAGTCAATCGCTTAACCACTGCGCCAACCGTGCTGTCAAAGTATATTTCTAAAGTTTTGTGCTTTACTCAACTACTCTGGAGGAGTTGCGTAACGCCTTAAATAAAAGAACCGTACAGCGATGGCTTGAAATGTACAAACAAGGAAGAACCACAGCTAAAGATGAGCCGCGAGCACCTCGATCATTATCATCGACTAGATTAGAAGCAAGGGACAAAATCAAGGAAACACTTCGTCAGTCACGTAGGGTCAGTGTCAGTGATCTCTCCACTCAACTTAACATTCCTCATTCCACTATACATAGAGTACTCACGGAGGATTTATGTCTGGTCAATAAAAGTGCAGTGTGGGTGCCCCACACTCTGAACACGGATCAGAAGGAGTTTCGTTATGAAACTGCGCGTAGCCATTTATCGTGGTATCGCCGTAAAAAAAATATACTTAATAGATTCATATGCCTTGATGAAACTTGGGTCGAATTTTATACTCCTCGTCAAAGACATCAGTCACGATGTTGGGTGGAACCGGGCACTTCAGCTGAAAATTTACCACGTGCAGAGCTACATGAACGAAAAATACTACTAATAGTAGCTATGGATGTCAGAGGCATTGCTTTTTGGAGAACTTATGATGAAAATACAACTATGACTGGAGAGCGATATAAGTCATTTTTAGAAGAAAATATTCCTATTTGGGCAGACGAACATCATATAACGAGTCCTATAATTTTACATGATAACGCCAGACCGCACAAATCAAAAATAGTTCAGAATTTAATTGAAGATAAAGGATGGATTGAAATTATTCAGCCGCCATATTCCCCGGATATGAATCCTTGTTATTTCAATTGTTTTGGCCATGTGAAGAGGAAATTGTCGGGTACTCGTTACAATAGCAAAAAGGAGTTAGATATTAAACTAAAGAGCATCATTGATGAATTAAATGAAAGTGGTACTTTAAATGGTGTTCAAGATTTGCCAGCAGTCTGGGAGCGAGTGATTAATAGTGGTGGAGATTATTGATTAGTGTCACAAGGTTATATAGTATAGTAGTCGGTTTCTGTAAAATAATAATAATAAAAAAATATGACACTGGAAGTGGGATGACCTAATATTTCATAAAAAAATCAATATGAAAACCTATACACGGTGTAATTGACAGGTTGGCAAAAACTGAAACAGTAGGTTCAGACCATGATTTATGACTGAAAAACGTTGGAATTTTCTTCAGGAAAATTGTCGAATTTTCCGACCGTTTTTCAACTAGATTTGTGTTCTATTCATTTGTTACAACAAAATCCAGCCCTAAAAACATAATTTTAGTGAAAAAAAGCAAAAAACTTAAACTCGGCAATGTAAATAATAATGATTTAAAAAGAAAATTCATACATACCGCGCGGAATCAGCTGTTAGCTCTAAAAGTTTACTGGCCTCCGACAGTACCTACGACAGACAGAGAAAGCATACCGCTCGCTCAATCGCTCCCTTTGTGTGCTGTGCGCCGGCGCCTTTGCTTACGCGCCGACACTGCTAGGGTTGTACCACGTATGGAATTTAATACTTGTCATTTTATTTTTATTTATTTAAAATGCTTTATTAATAATTAAATACTCAGGAGTATGATTACTTATTTATTCTTTCTTAATTCCGAAAACCTTATTTTAAATCGTTAACCTTTCGAGTATCGTAATAAGAGACACAATAGAAAGACAACAGGTGTGAGGACGCCGGCGTCCTCGCGGTGCTTAACAGTTTGATCTACAGTATCAATTACGAAGCCACCCGAACTGTACACACGCGTTGCATTACAGTAATGTAAATTGGTTTAGATAAGTGGGACATAAAACATAAAAACATCGCGTCAATATTGCCAGATTCACATTCCTTACCCTGTCAATCCCGGAGCGAAAGCTGGCGTTCAAAAAGGTTTGCTTATTTTCGTTATTTACAGACTATTTATAAGAAAAACTTCTTGTTTACGTTCTTGAACAAAGACCCTATAAAAAAAAACGCTTATTTTATAATCTATGCGAATGCCGGCGTTTGCTTAGTGTTTAGAAAATGGCGCAAAATCGCGCGCGTGCCGCTTGGGGATTGACAGGTACTAGGTTTAAACTTAGAAGCAGAACCATGAGTAGAAGTAACAAGAGATAGCGGTTAATAACAATCTTTATCATACGATTACGATACGATTCTTTTTCAATACCTAGTTCTACATCTTTATCTCAATGGCAGGCCGAACACGGTAACTACTATGCCATGGGCTCCTCGACTAACGTATCTAGTAATATTACCGAAATAAAATGTTTCATTTCATATCATGTGGGCAGCCCTATGCTACACGTGTCACAAACACTCAAAGTTTTGCCGACAAACGAAACCGTCAGCACTCACTCAGCCGTTAGTTCAGTTTGCCGCGATTGCTGGTGCGTTCTGGACGTCTATTTCGTTTTCTTTCAACTGTCGGGAGTTCGGGACTGTGTTGTGCGATGAGTTGAGTTGTGTGTTTTTGTGTTGTGTGGTATCATCATGAATCGGCGTAATGAAACGTTTAGTGCTCGCGAATATGGCCAGATGTTAATGTGCTTGGGTGAAGCTAGAGGAAACGCGTCGTTGGCATTAAGGCTCTATGTTCAAAGTCACCCAAATGAACGACATCCAGCTAATAGTCGTACTATCACACGGGCATATCAACGTGTTTTAGAAAATTTACCTATTGTGCCGCGGCAGGAAGGTGCTGGAAGGACAATCAGTGCTCGTTCTGAGCAGGCGATTTTAGATGTTGTCCGTCGAAATCCGCGTTTGGGAACCCGTACTGCTGCAAAACTTGTAAGGCGTAATAACGGACCCCGGGTTTCACATTGGGCTGTGCACAAAGTCCTTCGAAAGGACAAGCAACGTCCTGGATATCGGATCCATAAAGTGCAGGACCTGGACCGTACTTTTCCAAACCGATGGATTGGGAGATTCGGGCCACATGCATGGCCACCTCGCTCGCCTGACCTAACCCCATTGGACTTTTTCCTGTGGGGTTATATCAAAGAACGGGTGTATGTGACGGAGTGTGATACCGCGGCCGAAATGGAGCAGCGCATAAGAGACGCTTTCGCATCGTTAAACCAAAAAATCAATGAGGATGTGACAATGATGCCTCGTCTCCATGCCGAAACCCTGCGTCGAGCACAACTGTGCGTGCAGCTCGGAGGCAACCACTTCGAGCCATGCCTTATACGACCCGAGAGACTTTAATTTAGGTAAGTGACTAATATTTTAATTTTTGATAGGTATTGAATTTGTGTTTAAATTTTTTGATAGGTGTGTTTGTGTGTGTATTGTATTATGTATTTATTCCAAACGTCCCGAAGTACCTATTAGTATGAATGAACAACGCGCGGGCATTGCAATACGCGCGCAATATAGGGTCGCGCGCGTATCGCAATGTTCGTTATACATTGCGTAGCCGAAATAAAATTGAAAATTGAAAAACGTTCACCTATCATTTCCGGGAAAATATTTCACTATCAAAATGTTAACAATACCAGTCTGAATTCATACTTTTCGTTTTTGCCAACCTGTCAATTACACGGTGTATATATTTCCCATAATAAACGAAAAATTCAAAAATCAGTTCAATTTCATTTTTATTTTATTATTGACATAATCAACCCATTTCAATGTTTTCTAATGAGTTGATTGCAATATGTGGTTAGCTAGCAGTGTTGGGCACAATTGAATTATTTTTTTAATTGTAGAGGCCAACAATTACAAGTTTTAATTTCAACTAAATTAATTGCAATTAAATTAATTCAATTATGTTTTAATTGTGAAATACAATTAAAATCAATTGCAATTAAATCTGTTAATTGTGGTTTACAATTAATTCAATTACAATTAAAATTTTATTTACAATTAAATTAATGGTTGTAAACAATTAATATTTAATTTAACTTCGTATTTGATTAAAGTAAATATGGCAGGAGTAGTGTTGTAAAAATACCGTATAATACCAAAAGGCTATGTATTAAACAGGTATTTTATTAACTTTCGGTATTATTGGTATTTTATGTATTTTATATTTTGATTCACTTTTTAAGGTCCTGCATTATTACGAAGAGTTCTAGTTTAATAAATAAAATATATTTTAACTGTCGATTGTATTCTATATTTTAGAATGACTATTTTTAATTTAATGATTACTTTCATTTATTTATTTATTTGCAAACATGGGTAAGAAATACATAGATATTTTATTATTATTTATTTACTTAGTAATTAAACTTCACACATATTATTACAGTATTATATTTCCGTCTATTTTCATCATCATCATCATCATTATCATCATCATCATCATCATCGTGATCGTGATCTTGATCGTGATCGCCATCGTCATCGTCATCATCGTCATCTTCATCGTCATCGTCATCGTGAAAGTCATCGTCATCGTGATCGTCATCGTCATCGTCATCGTCATCGTCGTCATTGTCATCGTCATCATCGTCATCGTCATCTTCACCTTCACCGTCATCGTCATCGTCATCGTGATCGTCATCGTGATCGTCATCGTCATCGTCATCTTCATCGTCATCGTCATTGTCATCGTCATCGTCATCGTCATCGTCATCCTCATCGTCATCGTCATCATCATCATCATCAATCATCAATCCTGAATTATTCTAGTTAGGTACCTGTGCTACACTTTTACGTAATGTTCTGGCTTAAATCCAGGCTTTACATACTTTTGAGAATATTAAGGAGAATGCTCTTGTATTGTTTGCATTATGTTTTTCAGTTAATGACATTTATTAATTGTTAACTGGAATTGTAAACGTGTATCAAACAATTAACAATTAATCAATTGTAATTGCAAATTTTTACAAGCACAAATAATTTAATTGTAATTGCAAAGTTTTACAAGCACAATTAATTAATTGTTAATTGCGATACGTTACAATTACAATTAATTATTTTAGTTGTTAGTTGCAACTGAATTTGGCAATTTAATTGTTAGTTGTTAATTGCTTTCACAATTCGTTTTTGCCCCACTCTGTTAGCTAGTGACCTCGACGATTGATCATATTATTCTTACCTGAGCAACCGGCAGCAAGTTCGTCATGCTCCCTTAGATGTCACTGCTTGCGGTAGCGTCGGGGGTCGGGTTGCCTCCTTCCCTCAAATATGGCGAGGGGGGTAATGGCTGATCTTTGCGTTATGCTCGTGAACAGGTGCTGCTTGTGGTGACTGGTCGTCTTGCTGACCATGGTTTTATTATTGTTATAATTAGTAATAACTTGTTTATTTAGTTTCCTTCGATGGTCCTAGTTTATCATTTGTGACTTCAAGCGACAGCTATGTAAACAGAACCCAGCATTGCATAAATATGTTAGCGGTCACGCCCTTTATACTTGGAGGTTTTTATTTAACACTCTTAGCGCCATGTGGTCCGCCGGCCGCCCACATGGCCCGCTTCTAAAAAAAATCATGGCGCTGAGTGTTAATTTTGATTTATTAATTTTTGCTTGAGTACGTATAGTTTTTTATTGTATTTCTTGATATATTGGCGTTGCTAGCTGACATATGGCAAATAATTAAATTGAGTGTTCTGTGTCCTGTAATGTTAATTACTTTGCATACCTTGTATTGTATTCAGTCAAGTATTTTCTAACTGAACAGACAGCTGTGCTGCTGGGGAGTTTGTTGCGCCACTTTTTCTTACTTCCAGCGAAAGCACTAGGAAGTGGTGAAGGGCGGGCGTTTTGGGGGACTGTCTTTTGTAATTTTGACGTTCGAAAAGTGCTGATTCTCAGCCTAGTTTGAATAAATGACTTTTTGATTTTGATTTTAATCTTGAGAATCTTCATTTATAATGAATTTTTAAAAATATTTCTCATATGATAAAAATTGTGAGACTTGTTTTTAGGAATTCTAAAAGCGTTTTACTTCAGAAATCCGTTTTTAGAAATTTTTTTGTTGCACAGTCTTCGTGCATTGAGAAATTTAAGCGACGTAGAAGTTCGGTGGTCGGATATAGGCAGGTTTACGTTATTACTTTCAATAATAGTCATGCGTACGGTTATTTTTTTTCCATATCTCAAGGTCAAAGCGATAGCTGGTCGCGAAATGTACATAAATTGTGTTTGGACATCAAGTCGATATAGGTTCCCATCTGGGGTCCGACTCGTTATATTTATCAGTTTAAACCCTTTAGTTTAGTTTGTGAAGAAGGCAAACGGCGCCACTGTACATGTAATAGTGGTAGTGGGTAGGTACCTGCACGAAGAAGATGAAGTGTTTGAAGGAGGTGTTGAGGTGCGCCTCCTCGCCCAGCTGCACCACCTCGGGGAAGTGCTGGTGGTAGATGTGTGCGTACACGCGGAACAGCCGCTTGAGGATCGTCTTCGCCATCGCCAGGAAGTTCTTGGGGAACGGCACGCCTGCAACATGCACGCTACTGCTGAACAACTTCTATTTTTTTATTTCTCATCACACCACAAATGATGTTGTGGACAGAAGGTGCTTAATCTAATAAAGTAACAACATTTGTGAGAGGCTGTGAAGGTCCGAAAAAGGCATAAAATACCTGTCACGGGTCAGCAGGCCCTCCCACACTTACACGACTACGCCCAATCATCACTCAGCGAGGAGCCTCTTAGCGCAGGGAGCCCAGTTTCCGTTTTCTCTAACACTAGGCGACACCCAAATTAATGCCTTAATAAAAGTGCGTTGTTGGATTTTCAATATTCCTACTAACTAACGAAAATCCAACAGGGCCTGTTTATTCTTTATTTTATTTCATAATTTTTGGAATACAATTAGCAACACCTTACTACCCCCTTTTTTCCCTGTTGTGTAATACACTCTCATCGAAATGTTTGTGCCTTCTTAGCATTTGTGGCGGTAATGTATACCGAGGCATTTATCACTGAAATTTTAAATCGACCGCCTAATACATTGCGAAAAAAAAAATCAGCTGTTCCCTACATTTTGACGAGTTATGCGAACATAAATGTAGGACAGCTGATTTTTTTTCGCGATTTCAGGTTTTATCTCATAGTAAAAGTTGTTCACAATGATGAGTACAATCTCTCATTTCGATTTGTCGCATGTTTTCAATTTCAACCTGTATACAACGTGTAACGTTAAATACGCAAAACCTCACACACCCCAACTGATTTTGAAGTGAAAACTTCTTTAGCGGCGTTGTACACTTTTTTTGTAACGGGTAAAAAATGTAAAACTCGCGTCAGGACACGTGACCCTGATCGAAAATTCGTAAGACGGATGGTGAGTAGACAGCCGGCGGCGCGGCGTAGGCGAGGAGGTATCCCCCTCTCTTTCTACGGCGCGGCGAAAATGTATGCCTGCGCCTGTTGTTTAGTTTAGGTGGGGCAGGGTGCTTGCGCGAATGTTTGTGTGTGTTTATGTTACAGAAACAAACTTAACTTAAATGAATGAATTAATTAGAATTGTAGTTAGAATGTATTGATAGACTTGAAGGTACATCTCTCGACAATAAAATCTGCAATTTGGGAACTACAGATAACTGGTGGAACATATGGCACACCTCCGGTGGACGTGAAAAAATTAATAAAATAATGGTTCTGGTAATAATGATGGTGAAAAAGTCGTCGAAATTATGGATGGAAGTTGATTTTTCTGAGAGATAAACTTTTTAATGTAATATAAATTGTCATGTTTGTGCAAGATAGCGCAATAAATAAATATTGTATTCTACGACATAAATGATAGTACTTTTATACTGATAATTAAAGCAATTCGTGCAAAATGATTCCCTAACCATTCCAAAATATAAAAAATGCACAACGTTAATATTTAAGTTTTCACTTCTGCCGGCACTCCCGGAGTGCAACCCGTCGTTTTTTTAATTCAATTGACCTATTTCAGAGAGAAAATGAGTCATTAAAAAAATTGTAAAGGTTTTATGTACTGTTTTAGTTTTACTGGCCATTCTGATCGTTTCTTGCGTCTGCGACGACGCTTTATCGAGGGAGGAGTCGTCACCGGGCCGCTGCGCCGCGCTGACATTGGCTTGCTTGACCTATTAATAAATAGACACGGCAACGTTTTTAATGAAGATTTTTTGAAAAATGTGACCTATATTAAAAAGTGGTTCAATTACTTCTGCTTGTTATTCTGATCAAACTATTTTCATGTTTTGCGCATTTAACGTTACACGTTGTATAAATATTTATATATTTAATCTATATATATATATATATAGATTTTCTGTAATCTTCGTATAGGTCACGAAATTCGCCATTTAAATACCGATTTTTATTCAGTTCGTGCACTTCTTCTCTCATATTAAGAATATCTTGTTTTAAAAATGTACTGCTTTCTAAACAGAAAAGGGATAATTTTGATAACGCCATGATTTTGAGCACGTTTTGACTACCTAAATACGTCCACCGCGGCCGCTGCAACTAACCGCTACTGAGGGTACGTGGCGTGCAAAACGCACCGCTTACCGACGCCGCCCGGCTCGCCGCACCGCGCGCCGCTAAGACCGAAGTCGTGTCCAGGGGGAGAGACTGAGATTGTAAGCTTAAAGCGCATTAACCGCTGCACTGAAGAATATGAAAAAAATATACACATAAATGTCAAGGGCGTTACACACTTGTTCGGGTCGGCATGATTCGACACGGACACCCTTGTATATTCGACTTAGCCGCCGGCTGCGCCCAATAATGCCAACCCAAACGAGTGTGTCACTCTTGATAGTAACGAGTATAATGTTTTCTGTGGCTTTCTGACGTGTTCATGCACTAGCCCCGAAACTCACCCGAAATGTATGGGATTTGCACGTCAACAGTATGTAGACTCACGTCACTGCACTGTTGTTGTGTGTCGTTCAGTGATCATCTAATAATGTCAGTGTTTACCTATTTTGGAGGGGAAGAGCGTCTCGTCGTCGAGCTGGTCCTGCGCCCACGTCATGAGGTAGTCGATGTACTTGGGCGCGGAGCACTTGATGGGCTTCTTGACGGTGTGCCCGTCGGCCCAGTGGTACTCGTACTTGGGCCCCGCCGACATCACCGCGCACGACTCCTCCGTGCAGAACTCCGTGATGGTGCCGTACAGCATGTTGATCTGGTTGAAGAAGTCCACCGCTGCCGACACAAGCGAGGGTCACACACAGGGAGCAGACGTCTAATACATACGTACTGTGGAATCTGTTCAATCACATCTTACAATATCTTTGTGTTAATTTCTTATTTAAATAAAACACAAATCTTGTTAATTAATTTAAATAAAACACAAATCTTGTTAATTCATTTAAGGGTTGGACCACATCTGGCAGCACGGAATCGCATTTGTTCCGCCTGTGCTACCACGTGCTGCAGTATGCTGCCGGCGCTGCCGCATGCAAACGCGCGCTGTCGCATTCCGCAGACAAAAAAGGCGATCGCACGCGTCAGCATGCTGCAGCATGGGTGGCATACTGCCGCGTTCTTTCATGATCAGTTTAGTTTCAAGCGCGAGATGGATAGGACCACGGAAGAGAGAGCAGTGATTCTAGCGTGTATTTTGCAAGAAATGCAAAATCAAAATAATAAAAAGTCATTGTTATTTTCATCCGTACGGCATGAATGAACAGGCTGCACTGAGCTGACGAGCGGCCGCGTGCGCCGTTGTACGATAGAGTGAGACAGCATGCGATAGCAAGTGATGGGCGTGAAAGGATGCGTTAGCATGCTATCGCGCGCTTCAGCGTTCCGGAGTCTCCCTGCCGACCATTGCATTTTGTCCGTGATGCCGATCGCCTCGAGGATTCCGCCGCGTGCTATCGCATTATGCTTTCTGTCTCGGTCTAGCAAATGGCAGTTCTAAGCGACAGAAAGAGAAAGGGCGACGGAAAAAGGCGATTCCGTGCTGCCAGATGAGGTCCAACCCTAACACTCTCAGCGCCATGTGGTCCGCCGGCCGCCCACATTGCCCGCTTCTCTAGAAAATGCTCATATCGCTCATCCAATAGAACAACGACGTAATTACGAAAATGTCGAAAATGAGTTTTGAATGTCATAAGTTCACGTTTCGAAAGTTCTATCTATGACAAAAACGACAGAATTGTAGTTACGGTGGTTTTCGATAGAGTGAGTGACTGTCGTTAGGGAATTGGCGTATTTTTTCAAAAGGTCACACGGAAACATCGACTTAATTGACAGTAGTGCGGGGCTAATTGACAGTAGTGCGGGGAGTTGGTAGATTAGGCAATCATTGTGATAAAATAATATCACGATGATTGATTAATCTACCAACTCTATAAATTCCTACCGGTTTTTATGCTTTTTAAAGATTATGCTACTTTTAGGGCACTTTCAATTTAGACGGTTGGTGCCGGACTGCTGCAGTCCGGGTATCGTACTGCGCACGGGCGGTTATGATTTTTCATACAAAATGTCTCGACGCAAGGTCGTGCGAGAGATGAAAAATCATAACCACCCGTGCGCAGTACGACACCCGGACTGCAGCAGTCCGGCACCAACCGTCTAAATTGAAAGCGCCCTTAGATAGGCACTTGCACCTTTGATCCTACTATGTATCCCGATCTCGTATTTCGTAAAATAAACACAATTTTTTTAGTTTTTTATGATCATGTTTGTATCTTACATTATCTAGGTATCTTTGTTTTAACATGAAAACTACATTTTTGTAACTCATAAAAAAAAACATTTGATACTTCTTATTATACGTTTATAAATGTAAACTGATTTATACAAATAAAACTAAATTGAATAATTTGTTGTTTGAATTCATGATTTATTCCCATTTCAAAACCTTATTTATGTCATAATTGTTATATCTATATATATATATATAAAATGCTAATGTTCGTTTGTAAAGACAGGATTTTCGCTATCACCACCAACTTGAATTAACTTCCTGTTGGGGTGGTAAACACCCCTTGGTCTCACAGTGAAAGTAAGGGAGTTTGGTCGCGGTGGGTGAAAGTGGGTGGACGTGGGTGGCAAAAATGTGAATAAATATATATCTGTCCTTTTCTAACTCATAAGGACTTATGAAAAGATCTCCAAATTTCTGGATTAATCTAAGGAATTTTAAAATGAGTGCAAACTATTATAATCAATCTAGAATCTTCGAGAAAGTTCTCGAAGATTCGAATTTTTGAAATGATTTAGAAAGTTCTAGAAACTTCTGGAATGATCTAGAAAGTTTTAAGATGAGTGATGAGTAAAATCGTTATAATCGATTTGGAATGTTCGAGAATGATCTACAAATTTCTGGAATAATCTAGAAAGTTCGAAAATGAGTGCAAACTATTATAATCGATTCAGAATGTTCAAGAAAGATCTAGAAATATATGGAATTATCTAGGAAGTTTCAAATGTTTTAGAAAGTTCTAGAAGCTTTTGGAATGATCTAGAAGGTTCCGAAATGAGTGCAAACTATTATAATCAATCTGGAATCTTCGAGAACGTTCTAGAAACTTCTGGAATGATCTAGAAAGTTTCAAAATGAGTGCATATTTACGTTAAAAGACGAATCTATACATATCATAATATATATACAGGAAAATTTTTTAGTCACCGTCCATATTTTGATATATTACTCTTTGGCGAAAATCATTGAATACTTGTTTTTTCTTTTAGTATCACTCAATACAAAAATATTGAGATATCATATCACAAAGTAATCTATAAAAAGTTTATGTTTCTGGACACTGCCGCGCCGTGCGTACGCGCTTGATGAAGTTGCGCGGGCCGCCCCGCCCCGCGCGCCGCCGCAATTCATTGATAACACAATAATAATCAAAGTTGCAAATTTTCCCTTCATACTTTCACGGGCTTAGTACCGTCAATAAGCAAAAGCTTTGTGCTATGTTCATTAAGATTAGAATGTAATCCTTAATTAAACAATTACAAATAAAGTAAAAATAAACTAGATAAAATAAGAACTTTAGACCTTATTAAAGCCGTGCGAAAAAGTTTTGCTATTAGGCGTATTTAAAAAATTTTAATCAACTTATGTACAGACGCCAGCACATCAAGCTACTACAATCTGTCAGATTTCTTTAATAGATTTTCAACTTAATCCCTATAGCATAAGGTTCAGAATTGATTGGGAAAATCTGACAGTTTCGGGTAGCTTGATGTGCTGGCGTCTGTACAAATAATTAAAAATTTAATCAAAATCATCTTAGAACAATCACATTAACAGTACTTTAATAAATGTTCAAAATGCATACCGTTTCTCTCTAAACAGAGTCTTGCACGTTTATGCACATTGTTTTTAATTTTGTTGAGCACTACAGTGTCACTTTTCACTTGGTCGAATGCACGTACAATTAGCTCTTTTAATTGGTCTAGGCTTTGGGCTTCCTCCACATACACTCGTCGTTTTATTTCGCCCCACAAAAAAAAGTCACATGGAGTAAGATCTGGTGACCGGGGTGGCCAGGCGACGGGCCCCCCGCGACCGATCCAACGATCACCGTGTTCTATGTTTAAATAATCACGAACGGCGGCGGAGTAATGAGGCGGTGCACCGTCTTGTTGATAATAAAAAATCTCGATGGGAGATTACCGGCACGTCATCCATGAAAACTGCGCGTAAAATATCTAGTACGTGCCCCCGGTCAGCCGTCCCTCAATGAAATATGGCCCCAGTATTCTGTTGCCGATAATTCCAGCCCACACATTTGCGCTAAACCGCACTTAGTGATATGTTTCTCGTATCATGTGTGGGTTTCGAAATGACCACCAATGTTCATTATGCTGATTATACAGCCCCCACTCGAGTAAACAAGGCCTCGTCAGTCCACAATATGTTAGCATCGGGGTGTGCGATCAGCCACTCGCAGAAGGCTCGACGGGGAACGGCGTCTGCGTCGTGCAAGGCCTGTGCCTTTTGAAAATGGTACGGGTACAACCCAGCAGTATGGAGAAGTTTCCACACGGCATATTGCGAAGCGCTGCGCTGCATCTCGCGTACTCGATCTAGGGCTCCGTTCAAAGAAATCGAAGATATCTTCTTTGATCTCTACTGCGAGTCTCGGCCTGCCACGTCCTTGAGCGTGTGTAGGAGCTATAAATTGGCCATGGTCTAATAGCCTCTGATTTGCGGCCAAAATCGTTTGGCGATTAGGTACTGAAGGATTTATTATCCCTTGATTGCGAAGGCGAGGAACACTTTCTGCTTCGTACAGTCTCTGGGCACCGTTCAAGCTTTCACCACTAAGTATGTAAGATCGCACCACTTCGTAATACTCGCGGTAGGAATACATCGTAAACAAATTCACGAATCACGATAGCGCGGGGCGCCGCGCGCCGGCGGGGTGCGCGGGAACACGGAAGCAAGCGCTTGCGTCGCGAAAGGGTGCGCGGGGCCGACTAACGATGATGTGACGCGCACAGGTGTAGCGGGGCGGGGGTAAGCGGGGTGTGCGCCGCTGCCCTTTTCATTGATGTTTGCGCGGCAAGTGTAGTATTATTAACGTTTAACTTGTGACCACGCAGAGCGGATAATTCTTTCGAGAAAATGATTTAATATGAAAATTTTACGTATCGTTTTTTTTTCAAAAATGGAGTTAGTAAATGATACCTAATGCATAGAAAAAATTTGGACGGTGACTAAAAAATCTTCCTGTATATAAAAAGCATGTGTGCGAATGTACGTCCGGGGTTTTCTCTATCACCACCAACGGCAATCTACTCCCCGTTGTGGTGGTGAATACCCTGTGGTCTCCTGCTGTGAATAAGTGAGTTTGGTCGCGGTGGGTAAAAGTGGATGGTTGTGAGTGGCGAAAATTTGGAATAATATATTGTTGTCCTTTTGTAACACATAGAAACTTTTCTATTTGTCAGAATATTGTAGAATGCTCTAAAATGATCTACTATTAGCCAAAAATTTTAAAATGATATAGCATAGTCTGTCATCGTCTAAAATGTTCGTAAACGTTCTAGAATGTTCTAGGAAAATCCAAAATGATCTAGATTATTCAAAAATAATTCAGAGACGTTAAAATGATTCACAGTGGTCTATTATTGACCAGAATGCTCCCAAACGTTCCAGAATGTTCTCGAAAATACCAAAATGATCTAGATTATTCAAAAAATAATTCAGAGATGTTAAAATGATTCAGAGCGGTCTATTATTTACCAGAATGCTCCCAAACGTTCTAGAATGTTCTCGAAAATTCCAGAATTATCTAGATTATTTATAAAAAAAGATTGTGCGTGAGAACCACGCCCGATAGAAGTGAAACTTCATGCTTATTAAATGAATACAGACACTATATATAAGTAGAAATTTTGGAGTCACATCTATGGGGGCAATGAATTTTAGCATTACTAACTGCATGACAACATGATAGCGTACATTTCAGGAGATGAAAGGGCACAAGAATTATCTGAAAAACTTTTACAAAAAGCAGAAGGCACCTATCCAGTAGATGAAAATACTTGCCAAATCGTATTGACTAATAACTTATGTAATATTGTTGAAACACCTGAACAAGTCATAAATGAAGTATACCCGAATATTCTCGAAAATCATACCAATTCAGAATGGTTACGAGAGCGAATTATTCTAGCGACAAAGAACGACGTTGTCAACAACATCAACAGGATCGTCCAAGAAATGATTCTAGGAGAAGAAAAAGTTTACATGTCAATTGATACTATGACTGACCAAGATGAAAGCGTGAATTTTCCTACTGAATTTTTAAATTCGTTGAATGTTCCAGGAATGTCATTACACTGCCTTAAATTAAAAGTTGGCTCGCCAACTATTTTATTACGGAATCTGAACTCGCTGAAATAGATATCTACATATCGGAGATAAGAATCTGTTTTATGTAAGTTAAAAAAATATTGGTGTGCATAAATTTTTCGAAACCCGGGCAACGCCGGGTTTCGCAGCTAGTTTTATTTATAAAATGGCATAAGTGTACGTCGGGTTTGTATTTTTTGGAATTTTTTAACAGTTTTCTTGAGTTTTCTCATGAAATTATTACAAATTATTATTGATAGTAAAGTAACATACATAAAAATATTAAATATTTTAGCATAATCTTTAGAAATATATCATATTTTCAATTTCAAACTTTTAACTCCGCAGGCGCGATTCTCTAAGGGAACTGTTTAAGGATATTAATATCATGACGGTACCTTGTCAATACATCTATGAAAACATCATGTACGTAAGGAAAAATCTAAATCATTTCACTAAAAGAGGTGACAGACACACCTATAGGACCAGAAATAGGGACCAATTAGTTCAACCAGGCTTCAGACTGGCTAAAGTAGACTCATCCTTCATGGGGTACTGTTTAAAATGCTACAATAAAATACCTCCCCACATACTCCAACTCAACGAAACTAAATTCAAATCTTATATAAAACGCACACTATGCAGCCAAGCATATTATAAGTTGGGGGATTACATCGCTGACAAAAATGCTTGGTTCACCGCTGGTCCTGCTCCACAAGGGCGCATAAACTAATTAATTAGCATTCGAAAATATAGTTGTGAGCTGCTGAAGATTGAAAAAACTATCTTTGTATTGTATAAATTCAATCTCTTAATATTGTATAATTGCATAACACACGTGTGAGCACTATGCAACTAAACTATAAAGCTACCATTTACTGGGTACGTCTTTCATTGACTTGAATGTGCCCTGGCGGCTGAGGGTATGTCATGCTCACTCAAATGTCTCGCTGGTGGTGGCGTGTGTGTTGGATCATTTAGTTCCCTTCAAAATGGTTGAGCTAAATGGTGCTGATCCATACGTCATGTTCGTGAACGGGCGCCGCCAGTAGGGACTGGTCATCTATTAGCTGCCAAGGCTTATTTTAATTTTAATCTAAGTATTTTCATTTCTGAATTGTTATTTTTTTGTTTTTGTTTTTATATTTTTTAGTACGGACGCTTTTAACGTGCACGTCTTTCTACATCGTTCTCACATATATTATTTCAACTTGAATGATGTAACCAAAATTTTGTAACGATTTTTATGATTTAAAAGAGTGTCCGTGGAGTTTCTTGCCCGTGCTTCTCCACAGGTACCTACGCTTTGGAATGGGCAACTAGCTTCATCTTTCTGACTGACCGACCCCTTGACAATTCAAAAGTGCCTGTAATTGGTTTACTTGAAATAAATGCTTTGAGTTTGAGTTTGAGTTTAAAACGTTCTCCTGAAAAATAGTTAAAACGTAATTACGTCGTTGTTCTATTGGATGAGCGATATATACATGGCGCTGAGAGTGTTAAATAAAACACAGATCTTGCATTTTAGTCAAAGAATACCAATAAGAAATGACATTAACTTAAGCTATAAAAATCACACCATATGCAGAGTTGAAAATGCCAAATTCCTTGGACTAACCATTGACAAGAAACTTGATCGGAAAGATCACATTGAAGAAACTAGTAAGAAAATAAGTAGTTCTTCCTACGCATTGTATAAACTCACCCCAATCGGAAATACGGATACATTGCTTACTCCCTATCACGGACTTGCCGCATCGATCCTTAGATATGGCATAATTTTCTAGGAAAACTACACATAAAGATGTTATATTTAGAATGCAAAAACGATGCATAAGAGATATGTTTGGTCTTAAAATTACAGACAGTTGCAAACCATATTTTATTAAATATAAAAATTCTCTCACTTCCTTCCTTGTATATATTAGAAACGGTATTATTTGTTAAAAAGAATCCCCAACTGTTTCCGAGGTCTTCAGATGGTTCCGAAAGAAGTCAACGTGATAACCGAAGACTTCGTATACATAGTGCTAAAAAAGCTCTCATGCGTAAGAGTGTATTCTGCATGGCTCCAACATTATACAACAAGTTACCAAAGGCATACAAAGATTTTAATATTAATAGTTTTAACAAAAGCATGAAGAAATTTTTAATAAATACCCTGTGGTCTCCTGCTGTGAATAAGGGAGTTTGGTCGCGGTGGGTAAAAGTGGGTGGTTGTGAGTGGCAAAAATTTTGAAAAATATATTGTTGTCCTTTTCTAACACATAGAAACTTTTTCTAAAATATTCCAGATTTTGCCGGAATATTGTGGAATGCTCTAAAATTAACTACTATTTTCTAAAAAATTTAAAATGATATAGGGTAGTCTGTCATCGTCTAGAATGTTCTCGGAAATTCCAAAATGATCTAGATTATTCAAAAATAATTCAGACGTTAAAATGATTCACAGTGGTCTATTATTGACCAGAATGCTCCCAAACGTTCCAGAATATTCTCGAAAATTCCAAAATGATCTAGATTATTCAAAAATAATTCAGAGACGTTAAAATGATTCAGAGTGGTCCATTTTTCACCAGAATGCTCCCAAACGTTCTAGAATGTTCTCGAAAATTCCAGAATGATCTAGATTATTCAAAAATAATTCAGAGGCGTTAAAATGATTCAGAGTGGTCCATTTTTCACCAGAATGCTCCCAAACGTTCTAGAATGTTTTTGAAAATTCCAGAATGATCTAGATTATTTATAAAAAAAAGGTGCGTGGGAAACACGCCCGATAGAAGTGAAACTTCTTGCTTTCTTATTTATTTATTTATTTTAAATTAATAAAGACACTATTTATGTAGAAAGAATTTCTGAAATTTTTTTTTTGATTTGGTTTCGGAATTTACAAGTATGCACAGCAAAGATATCAATATTGCTAAAAATATTATTAAATTGAGCAGTAAGGCGACGTAAGGGTGCGCGCAAGCCAGCATTCGTACGAGTTGATGTTATAGCAAATAGTGGTCTCGCGCGCACTCCACGGCTTATGGTAGTTCTAGGTACTACGTAACAAATCTTATTAACAATATCAATACAGTCATATGAATGGTTGCATAGGTCAAATAAAAACATTGTCTCTAAAATAGTTCGTCTGGCCTTTAAGTTTAATAGCTTATACCTCTCTAGAAGGTCACCGTAAGATGCTTGGCTTCGAAAACAACGGAAAAACATGGTCTTCAAAAATTTAATCTGTACCTTTTCAATCGCATCTGAATATTTAGCATAGAAGGGATTCCACACCGCAACAGCGTACTCCAACTGAGACCTGATTAATGATTTGTAAAGGTACAAATATGTATATGGGCGTTTAAATTCAGTGGATGACCTCATCACAAAACCATACATCCTGAAGGCATTGTTCACTATTTTATTAATATGAGCGTCAAGGTGCAGTTTATCATCTAGCAATACTCCAAGATCCCGGACCAATGTCTCTCTTGTTAGGTTCGCGTTATTTAAAGTGTAAGAATGGGTTAAAACATTTTTGTTTTTGGTAAAACTTATACAGCAACACTTGGATATACTTAGTTGGAGTTTATTGTGCAAACAATATTCAGAAAATCTGTCCAAGTCTTGCTGCAGCAGAAGGCAGTCCTTTAAATTTTTAACTGGTCTATAAATTTTGAGGTCATCTGCATAGAGCAATACTTTTGAATTTAGAAAACATTTATTAATATCATTTATAAAAATAATGAATAAAAGTGGCCCTAATATTGAGCCCTGGGGCACCCCAGAAGTAACTGTCAAAGTGTTAGAGTTGAACCTATTTATCACAACTCTCTGTGTTCTATTTGAAATATAAGACGAGAACCATCTTAAAAGATCACCACGTATGCCATTGAACGCAATTTTATTCAAAAGCAGTTCGTGGTCAACCTTGTCAAAGGCCTTCTTAAAATCAGTGTGTATAGAGTCTACTTGGATACGAGAGTCCATGTTGTTAAATAAGTAGTCTACAAAAGTAACTAGGTTCCTTGTAGTTGATCTTCTTTTGACGAAACCATGCTGTTGCTGAATTATAATATTATGTAGAATTGGATATACTTTATTATGTACTAGTCTCTCGAAGACCTTTGACAAGGTCGACAATATTGAAATCGGACGATAGTTCTCAACATCCTCTTTAGGTCCTGATTTATAAACAGGGGTTATGTTGGCCAGTTTCCATGCCAATAGAAAGATCCCTTGCGAAAGTGACAAATTGAAGATAATATGCAAGGGTATGCAGAGATAATCAGCAGTATGTTTAATAAAATGTACCGGCATTCCATCCGGTCCCGGCCCTTTTGAGGGGTCCAGAGCCTTGAGGGCCCCATGAATTTCATTAATATAATATAATAATATAATAATAATAATAATAAAATTTATTCAATAATATAAGGACTAACGCTAAATACAGTTTTTCTTAAATCTATGTAAAGTTCACCATTTTTTTTTTTTGTGCCTGAACTAGGTAATCCTGTGTTTCAGGCGATTGGAGGTAACAATAATTTATTAAATAATCACTTAATTATCATATTTATCTTATTGGTACACATGTAAAACGTTTTAAAATTATATATTACGAACAATATTTACTTTAGTACAACTAATAACTTCTCTGTATCTTCATAGGACATAGTTTGAAGAGTCTGCATAAGGATTTTCTTGCATTTACTCTGATTTAAGGAGTAGATGTTTCCTTTATCATTTAGCCTATTATAGAGTAGCGGTCCGAGGTACATATAAAATTTGGCTGTGAAAGCATGCTTTGTGCTTTTTTGAGGGCAAACAATATCTTTCCGTCTCCTTTTTGTGAATTCAGTGCTGAATGGAAGCGCGGCGTGTTGTTTTAGTACAGTGCTCATTATAAATAACTGTCGAACTGTTAGTACTTTACAAGCTTTATACAGGGTGTTAGTGGGGAAAAGAAAAGGGCGGCAAGTAGCCACCTTGAGAATAGCTCTTTGTGCTCTTTCAATGGGTAGTAGAAAAGTTTTACTCGCCCCACCCCATGAAGTGATACAGTAAGTCAAAATTGACTGACAAAGGGCAAAGTATACTTGCCTAATTATTATTGGATCTGCTATACATCGTATCTTTTTAAATACGTATATCAGCTTACGAATTCTATTATTTAGAGCTTCTATATGCGGTCTGAAGGAAAGGGTTTCGTCTATTATAATACCCAGGTATTTTATTTTATCTGTCTTTTTAATATTAGGACACCTACATAGGCTGTCTGCAGGGATTGGGCAACAATGAGCATGCAACGCTGAGGGGATCTTCGATATTTGTTTGCGCATAGAATACTTAATAAAACTTGTCTTCTCTGCATTTAGGGTTAGTGTGTTATTTTGAAGCCATTTATTTACAATATTGAATCCGTGTTGCGCATGATTGTAGACTTCATTTTCTGAGTCAGCCGAAAAAAGTAGAGCAGTGTCGTCAGCGTAAGTAATGATAGTGCCATGCTCTAGCTTTAGATTGCAAAGGTCATTTATATAGATCAAAAACAGTGTAGGCCCTAAAATACTTCCTTGAGGAACACCAAAAAATTTGTTTTTTTGAACAGCGCTGAGAACATTGCCAATCTTTACGCACTGGGAACGATCTTCTAAATAACTTTTGAAAATTTTCAGCTGGGTGCCTCTTACACCCATGATCTCAAGCTTGCGCAACAGGATTGGAATGGAAACTGTGTCAAAAGCTTTGGCGAGGTCCAGGAAAATTCCTACTGTGTGGTTACCCTTGTCAAGTTCTTGCGCTAGATAGTCAGTCAGATGGTGTACCGCATCAGCAGTTGAAAGTTTAGGTCTAAATCCAAACTGCCGCTTAGACAGAATTGATTTATCTTCCAAATATTTCAACAACCTTTTGTTAATAATTTTTTCCAATATTTTTGACATGGAAGGCAGTAAAGAAATAGGTCTATAATTCGTCACTTGCTCTTTGCTACCTGATTTATAGACAGGGACAATTACAGATTTTTTGAGACACTCGGGGAAATGTCCTGAAGATAAACAAATGCGGAAAATATAAGTCAGTGGTCGTACTAAAATGTCCTAAAAGAAAAATGTCATTGATAGTGAACTGAATGGTATTCAACAGAGTGCAGCTCTCAGAATAGTCGTTGTGCATAGGTGAATTACCAGTTGGGGAAGATGACTCAAAAACCGAATGAAAATAGTCCGAAAAATAGTTGCAAATTTTTTCTGGATCGCTTGTTGTGTGGTTTTTGTAAACCATTGAAGAAGGAATACCTGTACAGTAAACGCTCAGAAGTCCATAAGCACGCTAAAGTTCACATTGCCTTGAACAGTACGAGCGAGTCAGTGCGTGTGCGAGTGATGTCTCAACATTCCGCAGATAACACACACTAATGAACTGTCGTCGTAATAGACGAAATAGCATGATATTTCTGTTGCATTTACAATACGCGTCTGTTCTTACCATAGCATTGCTAAAATTCGCAAGTATCTAATATGTGCCGCTAGCTATTTGCGCTAAGCAACAGGTTCACGATCAATGAGGTCTGAGTTCGAATCTAAATTATTATTGTTAGCCGTTTTTTTGTTTCTTTGACACCATAATAATGTTAAGTAAAAACTTATTAGGTTTATGTTTATTTATAATGTATTCATGCTTATTATCATTTTTATAAGAAGCAAATATTAGTTATTGTATTATTATTTAAGTACCTATTTATGTGATATTTAATTTATTTTTTCGGTTTTGGAAGGTGGAACTAAAATAGTCGTGCTAAATCATAACAAAAATGTTTATTCGTTTTATTTATTTATAAAATTGACAATTTTGATGACAATAATTGTGACGTCACATTCCTACTTAGATAAAAATAAGTTCTCTTGTAACCGTTCATAAGATTTTTTGTTGTATACCCACTTAGTCAATTCATAATAACATAACAAGGAAAGGATGTTCTAATAACACAAATATAATTGTTGATACCCACTTATTAGAGGTATCGGTATTCAGTAAAGTTTATTGAAAAGTAATATATGATTTAGACTTTATAAACATGTTTTTTTTAATGTAACGTCACAAAAAATGTATTGAGGTAATAGCTTAATTTTTCATTTTCTTGACGAAAAGAAGATTGAAACTAAACCTCAATTGTTTAAGGTCATTAAATAATACGGATATGCTAATATTACTAAATATTTAGTTACACCGTCTAATTATAAAAAACAAAACATTTAGATATTAATATTTTGTATAACTACATAAAAGCTAGTTCTCCTGGCCCTGCTGCACTCATCCATCCCCACATATTAATCGCAATTCGACCTGACTCTGCATTAGGGCTACGTTTTTATCACACCAGCGAGTGTTATCCTTGCGCCATAAATGAAGCCTACCCTTATCGCTGGATTTAAATGTCTTTTGATCTGAAAATATGGTAGTATTCCAGTCAAAATCTAAATAATCCCGTGCGAAACGTAATCGTTCTTGTTTATGTCGTTCTGTCAACAAGGGCTTCTTAGCTGGTCTTCTGTGCAAGCCTTCAGCGTGGAGGGCACGGCGAAGAGTTTACGATGAGGTGTCGAATAGTTCAGCAAAGTGTCTCGTTGGTGTGAATCCATTAAATTCATGCTCGCCCACCATATGTCGTCGCTGTGCCTCGCTAATAAGCGCCGGCCTTCCACTTCGGCCTTTCTCTGCCTCGTATCTTTTGATCCAGAGACTTACAGTATTCCTCTAAAACAAAAAAAAAAAAGTGAAATTAGGCAGCTGTAACAAAATACTAAAGTGACTTCATTTTAATATAATATAATAATATTTATTTAATATAATACCTATTCAAATATTACAACTTTGCATTTATAAATCCAATAATAAAAACTAATTATTTATCTTTTAGGCCTCATGATGGACTTAATAATCAATAAAAAGAATCATCCATTGTCAACAAATAATAGGTATTTTCAAATAAAAGTTTAAGTTACAATTCATTAATATTATTTATACTCACAGTCAGTCCGGTTTCATTAGATATTTGTGTTCTATTAAGACCACTTTTATGCAGCCCAATAATCGTCGCCCCCGCCTCAATATTACCTAATATTTGCCTGCATTTTGAGAATAATCAATACCGCTATCTATACCACACGTGACTAACCAACAACTACAACTAAAACGACAACGGTTAAATATTCATAAAACTCATGTCTACCTCACAGAAATCTAAATTCTTTATTAAGTTTTTTACGATCTACCTTCTTAACTTTACAAAATGTGTGAACAAAGCGAACAAGATAAAGAATATTATATTTCTGTCCCATTTCTTCCAATCGAGTAAAAACTTGCAAAAAGTCTACATATTCGGCGTGAGATTCGAACTCACGGCTTACTGATTCGCGCATCTATCTGCAGGCACTTAGCCGCTAGGCCACCTTGACTTGTGTATTTACGTTGAAATTATGAAGTACAATCACTTGTTGACGACAATAATGATACATGTGTCTATTCTTGAAAATAGAAGGTCGTAAGTCAAACTAAACGTCAAGCTAATGCTTTGTGAGAATGCCTATGGACTTTTGGAGGCCACTGTACAACGTTTTCTGTTAGATATAAACGTCCAAAAATGCTTTACATTATCTCGGATACCATCCTCGACCGAATTCAAGTATTTGTTATAGCACTTCTTGCATTCGTCCGGGAACCTAGACCGGTACAGTGAAAATTGCTCATAGTCTGAAATGTTGTGATACGTTTTCCATCTATTCCAAGCTTTAGCCTTATTTTTATAAATATGTATAAGTGACTTTGGGAACCAAATAGGAAACTTAGAAGTACTGCAAGTAGTCAAAGGTACGCATTTTTTGATAATACGGAATATAATGTTGTAAAACGTATTAAGAGATTCGTCAATGGTTTGTTGATTTAGTGACTCTTTCCAATTTATGTCTTTTAAGTAGTCATTAATTTTTTCGTAGTCGGCTTTAAAATAATTATATTTTTTCATTAATTTGCGTCTCATCGAACTATAAGGTAGACGTGGCGAGATCATGATACAGAATGGAGGATGGTGAGTATCCAGTTGTATCAAATAGTTCGCTGGTGTAGAAATGGTGCAGTCATCATTACTAATAACTAAATCTAATATTCTACCGTTCTGATTCTTTATATTATTAAATTGACGTGCGTTTAAATAAGACATAAGCGTACACAGCTGTCCACAAACGAGAGAGTTGCCTTGGCCAATCAAAGTAGAAGTGGCATTTATACCGGTAACCCAGTCAATTTCTGGTATATTGTAGTCTCCTAATAAATAAAAATTGTCAGTTCTTGTGTTATCCAATATTGATTGCAATAGGTCAAAATATTCAACGTATACACTATCACATGTATTTGGTGGTATATACACAGCCGCAATGGTTTGAAACTTGCCTCTAGTTGAACTCAGGAGTTGTACAAGGACATGTTCAATATTAAAATGCATAAGCGAGCGCTGTGTTAAACTCTCTGGACGCAGTTCCTTTAATACAGCCACCAGAACACCACCCCCGTCCTTTTTATTGGTTGCAATACGATCACGGTCGCAACGATAGACCACGTAACGTTCGTCAATGAACTCGTTGTTAAATATATCTGGTGTTAACCAGGTCTCAGTCAGCACAATTATGTCGTAGCAAAAAGAACTTTAAGGAATGGGCATAAGGTTGAACTTGCAATAAATATGTTTATAGTATAACTATGACTACCTAGATACAATTACCGAGTGTTTGGCGACAGTTTTGAGTGTTACTTTTGTTCGAGAATGTGCATCTAGGGTTTTTAATACATCAATGCATTAATATAAACTATTTCTTATTTCGATTTATAATCATTTCAATTAGTTAATTTTCATGCCATTAAACATGGGATGTATCATAACCCGGGCAACGCCGGGTTTCGGAGCTAGTATCATATAATCATAATACTTCTCACAGGACAACGATGCCGAATGAACAAAATAAAACAAACTTTAAAGCACTCTCCAAACGGCTAAAAAGAGTAATAAACCTTACTCAGAGTCCATAATACTCGCTTAATCCATTCCGCCCATAATCTTTGTGAAGCAACATGGACAGTTATCAACAAACACAAAAATAAGCATAACTTACCAAATGAATCTGTAGTGAAAATCAAGTCAAATGACAAGATTTTAACTAATCCTCTTCAAATAGCACAGACTTTTAACAATTATTTTGTAGATCAAGTAAAGCCACTTAATAATATAAACAGTAGCAATAATACGCTAAGAAACAATAAATCAACATCGATGTTCATGACGCCTACAATCCCAATTGAAATCCATAAAATTATTATGTCGCTAAAGAATACGTCTGGCACTGGGTATGATAATATAAGCACAAAAATTGTCAAACAGGTATCCACAGAAATTGCTGCTGTGTTGAGTCATCTTATCAATATCTGCATATTTCATGGTTATTTTCCGGAAGAATTAAAAATTACTATAATAAAACCACTTTTCAAAAAAGACAACAAGGAGGATATGTCATGCTACAGACCTATAGCGTTAGTGCCAATATTTTCCAAAATATTTGAAAAAGCAATATCAAATCAACTTATTTACATCATACTTTGAGAGAAATAGCTTGCTCATCGATAACCAGAAAGGTTTTAGAAAAAACAGGTCTATTAACATGGCAATATATGATTTTTTACATATGGTCAGCAAAAGAGTGGATAAGAGACAGCCAACTTTAGCGCTTTATATGGATATGTCCAAAGCGTTCGATCGCATAGACCATAAAATTATTTTAAATAAACTTAACACATACGGAATACGAGGCAACATATTAAAATTGATAGAATCATATCTTTGTAATTGTGTTAAGTAATTAAGTGCTCGTCGTTGTGACCGTTTACAAACAGTTGGATCTAAAACTGCACTGTTTAAGAACAGTATTTTCGCAATGGCTGCAAAGGTTTACAACAAATTGCCAAAATGTATACGGAATGAAGAAAATGTCCGCCAATTCAAAAGTAAACTATTCTTATTTCTAATAGGCGTATTATTCTCTTGAAGATTTTTTAAATGATATTATATGACATGCATGTAAAAATATATATAACTTCATAATTTGACATTTTGACATTCTATTATTTAAATTTGATATTGATATTTGACATTTCACTGTAATTATTTTCATATAATTATTAAAATAACTAAGTATTTGTACACCAATTTTATTGGTAGAACATAGAGCTCACTAAAACTGTAATATATTATTTTATAAGATCTTACATACCTGTGTTCACAAATAAAGACTGATTTGATTTGATTTGATTTGACAAGTCTAAAGTGATCATAATCAACCGTTAATAGGTATTTATTATAATTATAACAGGAAGAATAATTAGCTATTAAAAAGTATATTTATCCTTGTACAGCGCATGGTATGCTGTAAAAGGATGTGAGCTCAATAGTCTGTTATCTATGAGTCACGCGCTGCCGCACCACGCTCGGCCTGCACAATGCTCTACAGACGAGCGCGGGCCGACCGTATGTTGATGCCAGGTAAACCAATAGGCGCATGGAGAGATGCTGATGTAAGTTTTGCTGATATAAGTTTAGAGAAAGCTGTGGACTGTGGCCTCTCACATGGTATTAATAGGACTCAGTCAAGTTCTGTTGCTCAGTACTCTAGTTGGCAAAGCATATTCAGCCTTTTGTTTTGATTGCCTTGTACCGATTCTTGCAATCTTATACAGACACTGATTATACCTTGCCATAACAGCTGTATGGTCACTGGTCCTGGTGGATCGAACCATCAGACTTGTTGGTACAAGTTACATAGTTTGAGTCCACTGGAAGTATTAAGGACTTAGTTAAAGCGGCTAATAGTACAAAAAGCAGGTGCTCACTGTTGACGGCGACCCACTCGTTGAGGTCCTCGCCCTCAGGCAGCATGACAGCGAGGCGCAGGTTGCCGGAGCCCAGCGTGGCCGCCGCGTGCCGCATCAGGTCGTACTGGTGCGTGCCCTCGGGGATGTTCTTCTTCGGCTTGAATGTCTTGTTTGAACGACTCCCACTGTAACACGACGTATTGATATGTTACACATACTTCTCGATGACCTACCACAGAGGTAAGTTATGTATATCGTCCAGCCAGGAGGGTACTCCACCCCGTACTGGCGGCACACTATACAGAGTACACTATGACCACACAGCATAGTCTGGGCCACTGCTAACTACGACGAGGCTTTGATGAAGCGGCGCAACTCTTCACTTTATATTTAAATAATATACCACAAAACTTCACCACAGACGTAAACAAGACGTCAACGCAGCAGAACGGAAGACGTTTAGTTATAAATAGACACATGACTGCTTTAGCTCGACCAACTATTACTTACAATAAAAAGCTCATTTTGAAAGTGTTCTTTTCCCTTTCGATTATATGAAGTATTGTTTCCACTAGAATAGCACCGAGTCATTAAAATTAGGTTATAACAATACAATAAAATCTTTTGATGCAGTTGTCAAAACTTTATTGCATTTTTTTATTTGACAGCTGCAGACGCTATTGCCACTAAATAAATAGAATCAACTGCCTCACTCAGAGATGTCACTTTAAATAAAATACGAGATTTTACTATTATAATTATATATTTATTATTATATACCGACTATATAATATACAACGTGTAACGTTAAATGCGCAAAACCTGAAAATAGTTTGATCAGAATAACGAGCAGAATTAATTTAACCACTTTTTAATATAAGTCACATTTTTCAAAAAATCTTCATTAAAAACGTTGCCGTGTCTATTTATTAATAGGTCAAGCAAGCCAATGTCAGCACGGCGCAGCGGCCCGGTGACGACTCCTCCCTCGATAAAGCGTCGTCGCAGACGCATGAAACGATCAGAATGGCCAGTAAAACTAAAACAGCACATAAAACCTTTACAACTTTTTTAATGACTTATTTTCTCTCTGAAATAGTTCAATTGAATTAAAAATCAGTTGGGGTGTGTGAGGTTTTGCGCATTTAACGTTACACGTTGTATAATCAATCAACAACGCAGAAACGCTGCCAGTCAATTTCAAACTCAGAATGTATCAATCTGTCAGATTTCTTTAACAGATTTTCAACTTTATCACTAAAGCATAAGGTTCAAAGTTTCGGGTAGCTGGATGTGCTGGCGTCTGTACATACTTTGTGGTCCTTCTTTGCCTTTCTCGGCGCATGCGCATGTGGCGTGGGCGTATAAAATGAGACAGTGCTAATGTAGTCAACGCAGTTTGATGCGTTATTCAAAGTGCTGAAAACAAATACATTAAATGATTTAAGCTAAAACCGAAAAACCGTCACCACGGTTATTATTATTACTTAAGGTCTAAAGTCATTAACAATGCCACTCACATCTCAATTCACGTTTAATGCATTCAATATTGGCCACATCTACGTAATGTCTTATATTATACCACTAACCACGCTTTAATTGGAACGTAATATAAATTTTACTGAATAAAAATTGATTTGAACTTACGCCTAATGAATAAATATTTAAATACATTTTTTAATTTTGGGATAGTAACATTGAAACTGCTGCAAGATAATCTAATCTGTCAAAAGTGTCAGACTTTTCCAGTAATTTGTGAAGGCTTGCTGCACCGTATCGATTGCTTGTGTTTCTGCCTCTTAGGCAAATACTTGTGAATTTTTGAATATTCCAAAAGTCGTCAAAATGCAAGGTTTATCAATTGAAAGCTTGAAAAAGCACAAAGCTGTAAGTAGCTCTTCTTATTTCTTGATCAACGCTCACTACGTCTCAGGTGTACACTTCTTACATAATTAACCTATAATAATGTATATTTTTTTCCAAATGTTTAATTGTTAAAGCTTTCATTTATTTGTAAATGAATACAGGTATGGCGCAATTCGTTATCTATTGTTATACAAGTAAGATAAGTTGTGAAAAGTAAGTTTATCGGCTCGTCATTGGGCTGCCATTTGTAAAATCTATCCAAGTTACAGAACTGAAAAACATTCTGAATAATTCCCCACTTTGTCCTCCTTTATATTTTAATCGCCACCACACAAAGACAGCGAATTTTAAATAATTGAGATACATTGTCGTAACATTATAGTACGTATTAGTATTGATTGAAAATTGTTGTGCATTGGTTGTCTGCTATTTCTTTATCTTTGAATCACTACGAATATGACTCGATAGCGCTAAAATAAGGGTCTTCATTGTAATCATTCATTCATATGTATATTTTCCAACAGAAGTAATTTCAACAACATGATTGTGCAGCCAGAGCAGCTTGGAATTCTATTTGCTCTGACCAAATTAGTACAAAACTTGATATTCTGATTCCTGACCAATCACTTCCACAAACTGTCCACCTGTGCCAGTTCCAAGGTCCAGTGGGAATTTCTGACATTCATGTGGGCAAAGCTGCAAGCAAAAGCTAGTATACAAGTTAACAATTCTTATTTAACACGTTGAGTGCCGTGTCAGCCAGCAGTGGGCGACACTGGACTTCCCGTTTAGGCCGCCTCAACCACCGCTGGTTGACACTGACCTTTCACATAGGCTGCGACAATAACTACTGGCTGTCAGTGTATAACATGATATTAAAAATTGACTTCATTTTGACACATTATGAAAATGAATCATAATGAAAACAAAACAGACTTGGCATGTAACGTGTCGAATGAATGAATGCCTATAGGCGTCTCATTCTAAATGTAAACACTCTTCTACTGCAATAAGAGACATTGGCCCTACAATACCAGCACTTCTAAGTGGCGCGCGTGGCCTGACAGGGACTGCCTTCAAAATCGACGTGGCACTCAACATATAAAAAAAACTGAAAGTAATTAATAGTTGTTGTAGTATGGAAAGTTTACTAAACATTTCCGTTTTCAGATAAGTAGTGTTTCCAAAGCTGAGGAATAATATTTAAAATGCATTGTTAACACTTGGCATGCGGGCAACATATTTTTAAGTACGTTTTTTGCAGTCTGTCACTAGAGCGCGGGTCACGTAAAAATACGTATTTAGTAGATTTGTGACCCGCTGCACGCGTAATTCGGCGGCGAAGTATGCCCGCATGCCAAGTGTTAAGTATTGGTATGGTAGCAGTGTTACTGTCTATAATGTTATGCACAATGTACTAGTAGATCTGTTATACCTTGCAGTTTTCAGCAACAGATAGAGTTTAGGAAGGTTTATTATGTATAATACATGCACACACATTAGTATCTACATTGCACCCGTGCGAAGCGGGGGCAGGTCGCTAGTTATAAATAAAGAATAAATATGGTGATGTGTATGTGCAGTTGATCCCGCTGTACGTGTGCGTGGGTATTGGCTGCGCAGGCGCAGTGTTCTACCTGGGCAGACTGGCCACCCGCAACCCTGATGTCTCCTGGAACAAGAAGTCCAACCCTGAGCCCTGGGAGGAGTACAGGGCCAAGCAGTACAAGGTATATAACGCTGGGTCAACACCATTGCCTTGAAAAAGCTCAGTGTGCAAATAGTTTCTATTACTGCAATCATGAAAATAGTGCAAATAAGATATATTAGTGGGGATTTCCTAATAACATATTGCTACCTTGGGGTACAAAGGTGGTCAAAGCCATAAAGGGTTTATGGCTTTTACTACAATTGTACCCCAAGGTAGCGAATGGTGCCACTGCAGCATTACTGCATTCATATAATTAAGTATGCAGGGTGTCCCTGGAAGTATGGATCAAATCGAATAGGGGCGTGGGTCTGGCGGTGTTTTCGCCTTTTCTGATGATATACAAAAAATAAACGAAATCAGTCGCGAAAAAAAATCGGCTGTTCCCTACACTGCCCTGCTAAGCTCAAAAGCGATATCTCAAAAAAATTCGTGACTTAATTTTTATGGCATTGGATAGCTTAAAGAAATATGCGTCCAACGAGCTTAGCCAAATAGCGGCATCTTATTTAAAACATATAAAAAAAAAAAAACCTTAAAAAGTTTTCCTTATCACAGTTTTACCTCAAAGCACTGAGAGAATAAGAGCAAAACTTCAATTTTCTCAAAACTAGCCTTTCCTGAGATACCGCTTTTGCGTTTAGCACGACAGTACATTAATGTTCTCATAACTCGTCAAAACGCAGTTATCAGATAGAACACCCACAGTTTGCCATTTATGTTTATGTTTAGATCCCATTACAAAGGGGGACAGACTGCCTATTGCCATCAACATTTGTTTTTTTTTAACTTCCAATTAGACACCTATCGCAAATATGTGTATGTTGCAGTTTAGTGCGATGAGAATGAGACATGTAATGGTGTTTGTTTTGTTTCAGTTCTACTCGCCCATCAGAGACTACTCGAAGGAGGAGTCCCCCGCGCCCAAGTACTAGACTAGTGCTAACGTAATCAAGTGTAATCGCGAACTATAGATTGTATAATTTAATAAATAGCAACATTATGTGATAACAATGTTTGTTTAATTTATTTCTTTTAGTTTATCTGTAGCTCAGCATCTGCATGCTCTAACTGTCCACTACTACCAGATTTAGTGTTGATACATTATGCATAACCTGGTAATATTCATCAAGGTCCCGTTCATTATAATAAACTAATAATAATTGTAACATATAAGCAATTGTGTTATTTAACCCTTTATGGGGCTCTGTCTATACAACGTGTAACGTTAAATGCGCAAAACCTGAAAATAATTGATCAGAATAACGAGCAGAAATAATTGAACCACTTTTTAATATAGATCACATTTTTCAAAAAATCTATTGAAAACGTTTCCGTGTCTATTTATTAATAGGTCAAGCAAGCCAATGTCAGCGCGGCGCAGCGGCCCGGTGACGACTCCTCCCTCGATAGCGTCGTCGCAGACGCAAGAAACGATCAGCACCCTAATTGCGTAACACACTATTACTCTCAATTTGAATCATTCTGAAGCATATTGCTAATCCATTGCTCCATATGTTCGAAACATGTGTCTGCTCAGTAACGTCTAACGTAAATAACGCAATGAATGTTATTGAACTGTCAAAATGAAACCCATTGCTACTGATAGTGTGTTACGCAATAATTACCCTGCAGAATGGCAAAGTAAAACTAAAACAGCACATAAAACCTTTACAATTTTTTAAATGACATCCTCTCTCGGAAATACATAGGTCAATTGAATTAAAACTCATTTGGGGTATCTGAGGTGTTTCGCATTTAACGTTACACGTTGTTTAATAACAGTATAAGGTTTTAAGAAATAGAAAGTTTCGTGCCAGGTATTGTGAACAGGCAAATACGTGCCACTTATTTATTTTCTAGTAGAGGAACTTTATTTTAGCGTTGGTTTTAAGCTGTTGGTCGATAGGTATAGAAATGCTCCAAAAATAAAAATAAAAAAAGTTATGTGCCAAAGCATTAGAACAGGAATTAATAAGGCACTGATTGATATTCTTTTTTTACTCACTTCATAGTAAATTTTAAGCTGTTGGTCGATAGGTATAGATATGGTTCAAAAAAATTTACCGTAGAAAAAATATATTTACTTTGGGTTCAAACTCTGCCTAGGCACGTAATGATTTTATGAATAGTGACTGTGAGTACTAACTTTTGAAATACATTTTTTTCTGTTGGGCGATCGTAGTGGTTTTATGCAGCGGGCTCTCGCTCTGTTAAGTTTCTTCAAGAAAGATTCTGGTAAGTAGATATTTCATCCGTTAACGTTATTGACTAATATATTATATTCTGTGTAACGTTGTTATGACATTCAGTGCAAAAATGTAATATTTATGTGGATTTTATTCATTTGAAATATTGTCTTGCAAGTGGGAAAATAGTTGCGATTGCCCGTTCCTGAACTCCATGTTGCGTCAATATATACAGCGTGTAACGGAAGGGGGGTATCAACCCTGAAGGAGGTGAATGTGCTCATGAAACTCAACAACTTTCCCCAAAGAACATAGGTCGAAATATGAAAAAAAAATTTGCCCCTCCCATAGTAAATCAATCAGCTGGTAGTCAGTTTTGTAAGGGAGGGCCAAATTTTTTTTTCATATTTCGACCTATGTTCTTTGGGGAAAGTTGTTGAGTTTCATGAGCACATTCACCTCCTTCAGGGTTGATACCCCCCTTCCGTTACACGCTGTATAAAATGTAGGGATTTATTTCTGTCGACTTTTTTATTTTTTGTAATTTTGTTTATCACCCGACTGCGGTGAAGCCAAAAAAGAGGTTTATGTGTTTATTGTTTTTAATTGTTGGTTTTGATTGTTTCAAACAATTTCATTTGGCTGAATAAATTTTTTTCACATTTTTTATTGAATTCCTTTTTCACACTGATCCTCCACCTCAATTCCAAGTAAACAACTCTGCGCACATATACCTATTTGAGGATTGAGGAACATAATTTCAAAAGTAAAGTCAGGGTAAGTTACTAGTCTATTAAAATTTATACCTACACGTAATCGGGCAAAGGGAAATCTAACATGATACAATAACTTACACTTAAACCATGAAAAGTTGTTTTTTTTGTTCGGCCCGATTAAGGGTTAAACTGCCATAAATCTGTAAATTCTGTCTCATCATCTGCCTAGCCTTTTCCCAACTATGTTGGGGTCGGCTTCCAGTCTAACCGGATGCAGCTGAATATTTTACATGTAGCGACTGCCTATCTGACCTCCACAACCCAGTTACTGGGTAATATGATACCCCTTGGTAAGACTGGTTGTCAGAATTCTCAGTCTACGGAGTTGAAATTTTTCTAAAATATTTCAGAAATTGTTTACTAAATTTGGAGATAAAATCTGTTGCCACAAAGGTTTTAAGTTTTGAGATTTAAAATGTCATGTTTTGTTCTAGCGTCTGAACTGAGAGCTCTCTTCATACGGCGATAACACATTTATTTTAAGTTTTAGAAACTTTTAAACCTTTGTTTTAGGTTTTTACTATTATTTACTAATTTTTCTAAATGTTTCACTATGTTACAAAGACATTGGAAAATTGAGCCCTCAATCCAAATGCACATACATTAGATTGTAATAATAAGAAACACATTTTTGCGCTAGGGGGTGAATGAACTGTGATAGATGCCAGCATCCTTCAGTCCGTACTCTATCAGTGAGGTGGAGATCAGAAGCATTCGTTTTTACAGGAGAATGTATTGACATCGAGATGGCCTGGATCCTTGATCACTCGTGTTGTTGGCAATGAGTGCGCTGTTTCGTTAGCTAAGTATGCTACATCAAATACGACTGATCGAAAGCACCACGCAGAGCTCATAACTACGATTAGCGAAATGGTGCCGAGCCTAAGTTAACTCGTGGACAGAAACGTGGAATGAGACCCCGAAAGCATATACTACGCAGCTATACAGCCCGACATCCAGCGGAAACCTTGCTTTTTAAATATCCAAAATTGTCCAAAAAAAAAAGCTGTTTCGTCGCTTTGCACACTAAGACACGTTATTGTAGCCCATTGTTTCTGAATAAGATCCATGTTATGTTAGGGACAGTCCCTTGTGTAAATGTGGTCTTGCGGAGGTACTTTGGACCATACTTCTACTGTTCCATGAACACCAAATCCTTCGACCTCTATCGAAATATGTATTTCCAAATGTAATATTCCTCTCCAAACTTCCATTCCCTTTAACCCACTACTCTCCCAAAATTATTAAAATTCTAACAAATTTTTAAATCGAAAATTATATTAAATTGTATTGCTCCGTAATAATTATGTAAATATGTATTGTATGCCTTTGGGCTGTCTATCACCCTATATTATAATTGTCCTAGTCTTTTCAGTGACTAACATCTGTACACCAAAGTGCAAAGTCGACAGTCCGCCTCTGCGCTGCCGCCTAAACGTAACGCTGGTAGAATTGTCGACATTAGCTCAATTGCCAAAAGGGAAAATAAAAAGATACACTAGGTACAATGATGATAGAGGTCAGGGGCTCGATCGGATGCGGTGTGAGCGAGTGACAAAGATCAAAATAAAACAAGAAACAATACATTTATTTAAAAAATTATTTCTACTTTTTATTTCATGAAAATAATAACAAATATAATTTTTTACATAGTTACAAATGAGGTTGCTGTAATGTTTCAGTGAGATTTATACTTAAAATGCACCAGCGCGTGCGCCCGCTCGCCTGGCGCGCTGTTGTGACGTCACAGGCGCACTCTGAGCTATATCCACTTCACCTTCAATAATACTAAATATTAACAAACAGCGCCTTTGCAATGGCCGAGCATATTCTTATAAATATTATCTATTCTCCTGTACTCCTTTTCAATAGCATTACTTGATCGCCAACATCCGTACCTACGCTCTCTTATTATAAACTATTACGTCGACAGAGATTATTATCATAATATACGTTTAATTAATATAATTCATTTAATTAAACATCACATTCTCTTTTTCTCAAATTCGTTATAATGCATTGTTTTGATAAAATCTTTTAAACATAATTAATTATATTATAAAGCTATTCATATATGATGGGTCAGTGCGTAGTACGACCTGTACGACCCGACGCACCCGACGTATGAAATGCATCAACTATAATAAACTAAACATCATCGACATAAATAACCAGAGCATGAGTGCAGTTGGCACGGCCACCCGCGGCCTGAAGCGGGACGTCTATCGTCCGGTCGAAAGGGTTGCGTTCAAACGATTCCGCTGAAATGGGTAATATAACGCAGGGAAATAAAATATTTTCTGCGAAAAAAATCTAGTAAAGACATTTCCTTAGCCTATCTTTATTAAGGCACTAGAAATAGTGTAAATAGTCAATTGCGATCATCGACATTGTAGACATTTTTTTTTTTGTAAAGCTCAGGCGCGTTACTTACAGCTTTACACATATCTTTCTCATTGGTCGCAGACGTAGTTGTTTTGCCTAAAGGAGAACGGGCGGAAGTGGTCCAAATGGCGTCGGCTGATGAAACCTAGTCCATATAATAGTTCGAGAATGTAGGATATTTTTTTACTATGGACACCATAAAATCGGCCTACGGAGAAAAAAGTTATACAGTCCAGAAAACTGGTACCTATTATAGACGAACAATTGAAAGAGCTACCTTTTGTTCGGCCAAAACTTATTTGCCGAGTACTCGCACTTACCCCCCGCCGCCCGTATACGCCCGCTACCCCTCGGGGTGGCGGGGGGTGATGCTCCTGCGCCGCGCGTATTGCTCACTGGTCAGTGAGTCATTCGCTATTATTCAGCAAGGACATCGTTTGGTTTCTTTATTTTGTTCTCACCGGCTTTCTTTTTGGACATATTTTGATTTACTTACTCGATTACTTTTGCACGTTGAAACGGACTTGTGATATTGCTTTTGGATTGGACTTTCAAGATGTTGCCTAGTGCTGGCATTGTATGTTTAGTGTGTAATCGGTCAGTGTTACGAAGAGAAAGGCAAAATGTTACCCGAAATCTGTTCGAGTCAAACCCAGCCATCTCAGCACATATACTCGCATCCATTGCACCGCGACAGGTATGTACCTTTTAAGCAATATTGCTGTTAATTGTTGGTGCAATAGATAATACCAAACTGGTTAGCATTTTCTATAGTTACCGTGAAAGAGTTATTTAAAGAGCTAGTTATTATAAAAGAGCTATTTATTAGGTATAAGTATAAGAATGAGTATTATTATAGTGAAGGAGTTATTTCTCACATCCAAGTACTCATATTTATTATTAACAAAAAAACTTTGTCCTTAGCTTTACAAAGATCCGTGAGCAAGTTAACAATTGATTTTTACAATGTTAACGGCTTAGTTTAGTAATAATGCCTACTTATTTGGTATGTTGGGAGTTCACATGGTAACGGAAAAAATCTAAAAAACGTACCCACTAGTAGGTATTGCTCGTGAAAAGTCATTACAACTCTTTTGTTTTTTTTTTGTTGTAGGTTATATTCAACGGCAGAGAATACGTCTGTCGTCCATGCTGGTTAAGGAGTCAAAGAGCTCAGGGTCAGGGTGCTATGCAAGATCCTTTGCCAGGACCTTCAACACCACGGGAAGATGCAGTTGGAAATATAGATCAGGACGAAGTACAGCAACCTGATTTACTTCAGTCATTAAATCTGTCGGAGTTATCTCGTGCTCCTAATACAGCAAATGCATGTATTTTTTATGGCTGCCGTATGATATCGCGACGCCGGATAGCTGAGAGAGTAAAGGCCGATTTTTTGATTAACGCAAACTATTATGTGCCACCAAGTGCTAGAGTATGTGACGAACATATGCAATCAAATAATTGGGAGGAGTTATTTCAAGCCCCAAATGTATCGCATGATTTTTCGAGTGAACATATAATGGACATCATATCCATTTTGAAAAATGTCATAACAAATACAACACACATGGATTTTGAACATGTTGAAAATATGTCAGCAGACGAATTGCATTACTGGACCGGGCGGACTCTCGAAGAATTCAACGTAATTCTAGCTGAAACACCATCTTTGAGTAGAAGGAGTACCCAGCCAAAGAAAATATTAGGAATGTACCTATCAAAACTCAGAAGTGGAGAATCGGACGACAGGCTAGCGACTCTGTATGGCATAAGCAGAAGACACTTTGAGAGGCTCGTACATTTGGCACAAGAGTGTCTATTAGAAGACTTTGTGCCTCAACATTTGGGTTTTGACCATTTAACCAGACAACAAGCAGTAAACAGGAATCTAGTAATACCTGCTGCATTGTTCGGCAACCCAAATGAACCCGAAAACGAAATGCCTGCTATCACCATTATTGATGGTACTTATCAAAATATCCAAAAAAGCGCGAATTTTTTATTTCAGAGGGATACATATAGCCCTCATAAGTACAGGAATTTAATAAAACCACTGGTACTGACATGTTCGGATGGATACATAATAGATATTTACGGGCCATATAAAGCGACCAAATCAGATGCAAATATAATGCAAGATGTTATTCACGATGAACAAGACGTATTCCATTATTTTTTTCGACCTGGTGACATTTTTATTTTGGATAAAGGATTTAGGGACGCTTTGCCAGATTTTAGAAGTTTCGGCTACATAACTCATACGCCTGAGTCTTTACATCCTGGAGAAACTCAACTAACCACCATGCAGGCTAATAAGTCCAGAAAAGTAACCATGGTCCGCTGGGTTGTGGAGATCGTTTTCGGACGCATCAAGCGGGACTTTAAACTACTAAGGCAAGAATATTTCAACGTTGCCCTGAAACACCTATTTCCGAATTTTAGAATAGCTGCTGCGTTGTTGAATGCTTTCCACATGCCAGTGCATGACAGTGTATATGCTGACCGGTTTATTGAAATCATTAACCAGCGTATGAATATGCCTAATAATCTAGCAGAATATGTAACTGCCAGTAATATGAACCGACGGCGTGCAGCTTTCACACCGATTTCGGGGGATCTTCCAGAATTGAGAGGGTTCCCACGGTTGTCAGAAGAAGATTTAATAATATTCGCCCTCGGAACTTATCAACTAAAGCTAGCGCGTAGCTACTATAGTGAGCACGTCCGTGGTGGTATATACAGTATAGATATTTATCGTGACGGTGCACCACCCGCAGGATTGGAGCGACATAATATTACGGAACCAAACTTAACACTGTTACGAGGGCGGATACAGTCACGCCACGTCAGGTCAAGAACCTATTACACATATATAATGTATGGAGAAGAAGCTGCAGGCTTGGACTCCATACGGTATTATTATTGTAGCTGTATAACGGGGAAGAGGACTTTAGGGGTTTGTGCCCATATTATGACCATAGTATGGTATTTAGGGTGGGCTCGCTACCAAGATCAAATACGCCATC
>OX451395.1:364292-455197 GCA_949629135.1 Eremobia ochroleuca | reverse complement strand
GGGATACTGTTATCTCTACCTACATGTCGTAGCGAGCCCGAGCTTAGGGATACTGTTATCTCTACCTACGATGTCGTAGCGAGCCCGAGCTTAGGGATACTGTTATCTCTACCTACATGTCGTAGCGAGCCCGAGCTTAGGGATACTGTTATCTCTACCTACATGTCGTAGCGAGCCCGAGCTTAGGGATACTGTTATCTCTACCTACATGTCGTAGCGAGCCCGAGCTTAGGGATACTGTTATCTCTACCTACAGTGTCGTAGCGAGCCCGAGCTTAGGGATACTGTTATCTCTACCTACATGTCGTAGCGAGCCCGAGCTTAGGGATACTGTTATCTCTACCTACATGTCGTAGCGAGCCCGAGCTTAGGGATACTGTTATCTCTACCTACATGTCGTAGCGAGCCCGAGCTTAGGGATACTGTTATCTCTACCTACGTTGTCGTAGCGAGCCCGAGCTTAGGGATACTGTTATCTCTACCTACGTGTTGTCGTAGCGAGCCCGAGCTTAGGGATACTGTTATCTCTACCTACATGTCGTAGCGAGCCCGAGCTTAGGGATACTGTTATCTCTACCTACATGTCGTAGCGAGCCCGAGCTTAGGGATACTGTTATCTCTACCTACATGTCGTAGCGAGCCCGAGCTTAGGGATACTGTTATCTCTACCTACATGTCGTAGCGAGCCCGAGCTTAGGGATACTGTTATCTCTACCTACATGTCGTAGCGAGCCCGAGCTTAGGGATACTGTTATCTCTACCTACTTGTCGTAGCGAGCCCGAGCTTAGGGATACTGTTATCTCTACCTACATGTCGTAGCGAGCCCGAGCTTAGGGATACTGTTATCTCTACCTACATGTCGTAGCGAGCCCGAGCTTAGGGATACTGTTATCTCTACCTACATGTCGTAGCGAGCCCGAGCTTAGGGATACTGTTATCTCTACCTACATGTCGTAGCGAGCCCGAGCTTAGGGATACTGTTATCTCTACCTACATGTCGTAGCGAGCCCGAGCTTAGGGATACTGTTATCTCTACCTACATGTCGTAGCGAGCCCGAGCTTAGGGATACTGTTATCTCTACCTACATGTCGTAGCGAGCCCGAGCTTAGGGATACTGTTATCTCTACCTACATGTCGTAGCGAGCCCGAGCTTAGGGATACTGTTATCTCTACCTACGTGTGTCGTAGCGAGCCCGAGCTTAGGGATACTGTTATCTCTACCTACATGTCGTAGCGAGCCCGAGCTTAGGGATACTGTTATCTCTACCTACATGTCGTAGCGAGCCCGAGCTTAGGGATACTGTTATCTCTACCTACATGTCGTAGCGAGCCCGAGCTTAGGGATACTGTTATCTCTACCTACATGTCGTAGCGAGCCCGAGCTTAGGGATACTGTTATCTCTACCTACATGTCGTAGCGAGCCCGAGCTTAGGGATACTGTTATCTCTACCTACATGTCGTAGCGAGCCCGAGCTTAGGGATACTGTTATCTCTACCTACATGTCGTAGCGAGCCCGAGCTTAGGGATACTGTTATCTCTACCTACATGTCGTAGCGAGCCCGAGCTTAGGGATACTGTTATCTCTACCTACATGTCGTAGCGAGCCCGAGCTTAGGGATACTGTTATCTCTACCTACATGTCGTAGCGAGCCCGAGCTTAGGGATACTGTTATCTCTACCTACATGTCGTAGCGAGCCCGAGCTTAGGGATACTGTTATCTCTACCTACATGTCGTAGCGAGCCCGAGCTTAGGGATACTGTTATCTCTACCTACATGTCGTAGCGAGCCCGAGCTTAGGGATACTGTTATCTCTACCTACATGTCGTAGCGAGCCCGAGCTTAGGATACTGTTATCTCTACCTACATGTCGTAGCGAGCCCGAGCTTAGGGATACTGTTATCTCTACCTACATGTCGTAGCGAGCCCGAGCTTAGGGATACTGTTATCTCTACCTACATGTCGTAGCGAGCCCGAGCTTAGGGATACTGTTATCTCTACCTACATGTCGTAGCGAGCCCGAGCTTAGGGATACTGTTATCTCTACCTACAGTGTCGTAGCGAGCCCGAGCTTAGGGATACTGTTATCTCTACCTACATGTCGTAGCGAGCCCGAGCTTAGGGATACTGTTATCTCTACCTACATGTCGTAGCGAGCCCGAGCTTAGGGATACTGTTATCTCTACCTACATGTCGTAGCGAGCCCGAGCTTAGGGATACTGTTATCTCTACCTACATGTCGTAGCGAGCCCGAGCTTAGGGATACTGTTATCTCTACCTACATGTCGTAGCGAGCCCGAGCTTAGGGATACTGTTATCTCTACCTACATGTCGTAGCGAGCCCGAGCTTAGGGATACTGTTATCTCTACCTACATGTCGTAGCGAGCCCGAGCTTAGGGATACTGTTATCTCTACCTACATGTCGTAGCGAGCCCGAGCTTAGGGATACTGTTATCTCTACCTACATGTCGTAGCGAGCCCGAGCTTAGGGATACTGTTATCTCTACCTACATGTCGTAGCGAGCCCGAGCTTAGGGATACTGTTATCTCTACCTACATGTCGTAGCGAGCCCGAGCTTAGGGATACTGTTATCTCTACCTACGATGTCGTAGCGAGCCCGAGCTTAGGGATACTGTTATCTCTACCTACATGTCGTAGCGAGCCCGAGCTTAGGGATACTGTTATCTCTACCTACGTGTGTCGTAGCGAGCCCGAGCTTAGGGATACTGTTATCTCTACCTACATGTCGTAGCGAGCCCGAGCTTAGGGATACTGTTATCTCTACCTACATGTCGTAGCGAGCCCGAGCTTAGGGATACTGTTATCTCTACCTACATGTCGTAGCGAGCCCGAGCTTAGGGATACTGTTATCTCTACCTACATGTCGTAGCGAGCCCGAGCTTAGGGATACTGTTATCTCTACCTACGTGTTGTCGTAGCGAGCCCGAGCTTAGGGATACTGTTATCTCTACCTACATGTCGTAGCGAGCCCGAGCTTAGGGATACTGTTATCTCTACCTACGTTGTCGTAGCGAGCCCGAGCTTAGGGATACTGTTATCTCTACCTACATGTCGTAGCGAGCCCGAGCTTAGGGATACTGTTATCTCTACCTACATGTCGTAGCGAGCCCGAGCTTAGGGATACTGTTATCTCTACCTACATGTCGTAGCGAGCCCGAGCTTAGGGATACTGTTATCTCTACCTACATGTCGTAGCGAGCCCGAGCTTAGGGATACTGTTATCTCTACCTACATGTCGTAGCGAGCCCGAGCTTAGGGATACTGTTATCTCTACCTACATGTCGTAGCGAGCCCGAGCTTAGGGATACTGTTATCTCTACCTACATGTCGTAGCGAGCCCGAGCTTAGGGATACTGTTATCTCTACCTACATGTCGTAGCGAGCCCGAGCTTAGGGATACTGTTATCTCTACCTACATGTCGTAGCGAGCCCGAGCTTAGGGATACTGTTATCTCTACCTACATGTCGTAGCGAGCCCGAGCTTAGGGATACTGTTATCTCTACCTACGTGTTGTCGTAGCGAGCCCGAGCTTAGGGATACTGTTATCTCTACCTACATGTCGTAGCGAGCCCGAGCTTAGGGATACTGTTATCTCTACCTACATGTCGTAGCGAGCCCGAGCTTAGGGATACTGTTATCTCTACCTACATGTCGTAGCGAGCCCGAGCTTAGGGATACTGTTATCTCTACCTACATGTCGTAGCGAGCCCGAGCTTAGGGATACTGTTATCTCTACCTACATGTCGTAGCGAGCCCGAGCTTAGGGATACTGTTATCTCTACCTACATGTCGTAGCGAGCCCGAGCTTAGGGATACTGTTATCTCTACCTACATGTCGTAGCGAGCCCGAGCTTAGGGATACTGTTATCTCTACCTACGTGTGTCGTAGCGAGCCCGAGCTTAGGGATACTGTTATCTCTACCTACATGTCGTAGCGAGCCCGAGCTTAGGGATACTGTTATCTCTACCTACATGTCGTAGCGAGCCCGAGCTTAGGGATACTGTTATCTCTACCTACATGTCGTAGCGAGCCCGAGCTTAGGGATACTGTTATCTCTACCTACATGTCGTAGCGAGCCCGAGCTTAGGGATACTGTTATCTCTACCTACATGTCGTAGCGAGCCCGAGCTTAGGGATACTGTTATCTCTACCTACATGTCGTAGCGAGCCCGAGCTTAGGGATACTGTTATCTCTACCTACATGTCGTAGCGAGCCCGAGCTTAGGGATACTGTTATCTCTACCTACATGTCGTAGCGAGCCCGAGCTTAGGGATACTGTTATCTCTACCTACATGTCGTAGCGAGCCCGAGCTTAGGGATACTGTTATCTCTACCTACATGTCGTAGCGAGCCCGAGCTTAGGGATACTGTTATCTCTACCTACATGTCGTAGCGAGCCCGAGCTTAGGGATACTGTTATCTCTACCTACATGTCGTAGCGAGCCCGAGCTTAGGGATACTGTTATCTCTACCTACATGTCGTAGCGAGCCCGAGCTTAGGGATACTGTTATCTCTACCTACATGTCGTAGCGAGCCCGAGCTTAGGGATACTGTTATCTCTACCTACATGTCGTAGCGAGCCCGAGCTTAGGGATACTGTTATCTCTACCTACATGTCGTAGCGAGCCCGAGCTTAGGGATACTGTTATCTCTACCTACATGTCGTAGCGAGCCCGAGCTTAGGGATACTGTTATCTCTACCTACATGTCGTAGCGAGCCCGAGCTTAGGGATACTGTTATCTCTACCTACATGTCGTAGCGAGCCCGAGCTTAGGGATACTGTTATCTCTACCTACATGTCGTAGCGAGCCCGAGCTTAGGGATACTGTTATCTCTACCTACATGTCGTAGCGAGCCCGAGCTTAGGGATACTGTTATCTCTACCTACATGTCGTAGCGAGCCCGAGCTTAGGGATACTGTTATCTCTACCTACATGTCGTAGCGAGCCCGAGCTTAGGGATACTGTTATCTCTACCTACATGTCGTAGCGAGCCCGAGCTTAGGGATACTGTTATCTCTACCTACATGTCGTAGCGAGCCCGAGCTTAGGGATACTGTTATCTCTACCTACATGTCGTAGCGAGCCCGAGCTTAGGGATACTGTTATCTCTACCTACGTGTTGTCGTAGCGAGCCCGAGCTTAGGGATACTGTTATCTCTACCTACATGTCGTAGCGAGCCCGAGCTTAGGGATACTGTTATCTCTACCTACATGTCGTAGCGAGCCCGAGCTTAGGGATACTGTTATCTCTACCTACGTGTTGTCGTAGCGAGCCCGAGCTTAGGGATACTGTTATCTCTACCTACATGTCGTAGCGAGCCCGAGCTTAGGGATACTGTTATCTCTACCTACATGTCGTAGCGAGCCCGAGCTTAGGGATACTGTTATCTCTACCTACATGTCGTAGCGAGCCCGAGCTTAGGGATACTGTTATCTCTACCTACATGTCGTAGCGAGCCCGAGCTTAGGGATACTGTTATCTCTACCTACATGTCGTAGCGAGCCCGAGCTTAGGGATACTGTTATCTCTACCTACGTGTTGTCGTAGCGAGCCCGAGCTTAGGGATACTGTTATCTCTACCTACATGTCGTAGCGAGCCCGAGCTTAGGGATACTGTTATCTCTACCTACGTGTTGTCGTAGCGAGCCCGAGCTTAGGGATACTGTTATCTCTACCTACATGTCGTAGCGAGCCCGAGCTTAGGGATACTGTTATCTCTACCTACATGTCGTAGCGAGCCCGAGCTTAGGGATACTGTTATCTCTACCTACATGTCGTAGCGAGCCCGAGCTTAGGGATACTGTTATCTCTACCTACATGTCGTAGCGAGCCCGAGCTTAGGGATACTGTTATCTCTACCTACATGTCGTAGCGAGCCCGAGCTTAGGGATACTGTTATCTCTACCTACATGTCGTAGCGAGCCCGAGCTTAGGGATACTGTTATCTCTACCTACATGTCGTAGCGAGCCCGAGCTTAGGGATACTGTTATCTCTACCTACATGTCGTAGCGAGCCCGAGCTTAGGGATACTGTTATCTCTACCTACGTGTTGTCGTAGCGAGCCCGAGCTTAGGGATACTGTTATCTCTACCTACGTGTTGTCGTAGCGAGCCCGAGCTTAGGGATACTGTTATCTCTACCTACATGTCGTAGCGAGCCCGAGCTTAGGGATACTGTTATCTCTACCTACATGTCGTAGCGAGCCCGAGCTTAGGGATACTGTTATCTCTACCTACATGTCGTAGCGAGCCCGAGCTTAGGGATACTGTTATCTCTACCTACATGTCGTAGCGAGCCCGAGCTTAGGGATACTGTTATCTCTACCTACATGTCGTAGCGAGCCCGAGCTTAGGGATACTGTTATCTCTACCTACGTGTTGTCGTAGCGAGCCCGAGCTTAGGGATACTGTTATCTCTACCTACATGTCGTAGCGAGCCCGAGCTTAGGGATACTGTTATCTCTACCTACATGTCGTAGCGAGCCCGAGCTTAGGGATACTGTTATCTCTACCTACATGTCGTAGCGAGCCCGAGCTTAGGGATACTGTTATCTCTACCTACATGTCGTAGCGAGCCCGAGCTTAGGGATACTGTTATCTCTACCTACATGTCGTAGCGAGCCCGAGCTTAGGGATACTGTTATCTCTACCTACGTGTTGTCGTAGCGAGCCCGAGCTTAGGGATACTGTTATCTCTACCTACATGTCGTAGCGAGCCCGAGCTTAGGGATACTGTTATCTCTACCTACATGTCGTAGCGAGCCCGAGCTTAGGGATACTGTTATCTCTACCTACATGTCGTAGCGAGCCCGAGCTTAGGGATACTGTTATCTCTACCTACATGTCGTAGCGAGCCCGAGCTTAGGGATACTGTTATCTCTACCTACATGTCGTAGCGAGCCCGAGCTTAGGGATACTGTTATCTCTACCTACATGTCGTAGCGAGCCCGAGCTTAGGGATACTGTTATCTCTACCTACATGTCGTAGCGAGCCCGAGCTTAGGGATACTGTTATCTCTACCTACATGTCGTAGCGAGCCCGAGCTTAGGGATACTGTTATCTCTACCTACATGTCGTAGCGAGCCCGAGCTTAGGGATACTGTTATCTCTACCTACATGTCGTAGCGAGCCCGAGCTTAGGGATACTGTTATCTCTACCTACATGTCGTAGCGAGCCCGAGCTTAGGGATACTGTTATCTCTACCTACATGTCGTAGCGAGCCCGAGCTTAGGGATACTGTTATCTCTACCTACATGTCGTAGCGAGCCCGAGCTTAGGGATACTGTTATCTCTACCTACATGTCGTAGCGAGCCCGAGCTTAGGGATACTGTTATCTCTACCTACATGTCGTAGCGAGCCCGAGCTTAGGGATACTGTTATCTCTACCTACATGTCGTAGCGAGCCCGAGCTTAGGGATACTGTTATCTCTACCTACGTGTTGTCGTAGCGAGCCCGAGCTTAGGGATACTGTTATCTCTACCTACATGTCGTAGCGAGCCCGAGCTTAGGGATACTGTTATCTCTACCTACATGTCGTAGCGAGCCCGAGCTTAGGGATACTGTTATCTCTACCTACATGTCGTAGCGAGCCCGAGCTTAGGGATACTGTTATCTCTACCTACATGTCGTAGCGAGCCCGAGCTTAGGGATACTGTTATCTCTACCTACATGTCGTAGCGAGCCCGAGCTTAGGGATACTGTTATCTCTACCTACATGTCGTAGCGAGCCCGAGCTTAGGGATACTGTTATCTCTACCTACATGTCGTAGCGAGCCCGAGCTTAGGGATACTGTTATCTCTACCTACATGTCGTAGCGAGCCCGAGCTTAGGGATACTGTTATCTCTACCTACATGTCGTAGCGAGCCCGAGCTTAGGGATACTGTTATCTCTACCTACATGTCGTAGCGAGCCCGAGCTTAGGGATACTGTTATCTCTACCTACATGTCGTAGCGAGCCCGAGCTTAGGGATACTGTTATCTCTACCTACATGTCGTAGCGAGCCCGAGCTTAGGGATACTGTTATCTCTACCTACATGTCGTAGCGAGCCCGAGCTTAGGGATACTGTTATCTCTACCTACGTGTTGTCGTAGCGAGCCCGAGCTTAGGGATACTGTTATCTCTACCTACATGTCGTAGCGAGCCCGAGCTTAGGGATACTGTTATCTCTACCTACATGTCGTAGCGAGCCCGAGCTTAGGGATACTGTTATCTCTACCTACATGTCGTAGCGAGCCCGAGCTTCTGGGATCCTGATACAAGTATCTCTACACGTTACGTCTCGTACCTGCAGGCGCGCGATCTCCTCGCCGACGCTCTTGTTGGCGCGGCACACGGCCGCCTGGAACAGCTGCGCCAGGCCGCGGAACATCATTTGCTTCGACTGCATCTGTCACACAAACTCTACGTGTACTCGTACATCCAATAGCCAATATACAACATTATTTTTAGCATATTGCAAACCTGAATATAGTTTGTTCAGAATAAGTAACTGAATCGATTCCAATAATTTTTACACCATGTTATATTTTGTCCCAAAAATATTTAAAAAAGGTAAAAAGTTGTACACAGAGCGACACTAAGTATATATCCGCAATCCTCTCCCGACAGCGAGACAACAGGGACGACACCTGACGACATTGAGTGACGTCAGTATTTTCATTATTATGTGATCTCTTAAACCCAAAGAATAAGTAATTGTAATTTCTAAAATAATTAAAATTTATGATACGTAAATGTATTCTGTTTTATTTTCCTGTCGTATTTTTTTACGAATGTTTAGTAACATCGTCACTTGTAGGATAGTTTAGTAATCTAGGGTTAAATACATTGAGTTACTGACAAGAAAAAAATGATTGAAAATTCTCATTTTTTCATGCCTCTTGACTACCCCTAACCTCTTAAGGATGTTTCTGTCACAGTACGCTATAGTTAGAGGGCGTCGGCAGATAATTGACACGTCTCCGAAGGTCAAGCCGAAGGCACAGAACTGAAATAGGACCGTTTTCCACCCCGAAGGGAAGAAAACGTTTATTTCAGGTCTTCTCGAGGCCTAACCGAAGCAAGCCCTTGCCGGCTCTTCGGAGTAAGATACTAACGAGAACGCGCGCACTCCCGACGCGCCTGGAACACGCTCAGAGATAAGAGGACGTAAGTAGGCGCATGTGAGTACAGATAGGTACGGTAGGTTATCTCTGAAGTTCCGAAGGTCAAGCTCCGAAAGCACTAGGAAGTGGTGAAGGGCGGCCGTTTTGGGGGACTGTCTTTTGTAATTTTGATGTTCGAAAAGTGCTGATTCTCAGCCTAGTTTGAATAAATGACTTTTGATTGTGATTTGACAAGCCTCGGCAAGACCTGAAATAATCGTTTTCTTCCCTTCGGCGTGCTAACGGTCCTATTGGGTCAAGTTCAGCCCTTAGCGGGGCTGTGCGCTGGCAGTAACACTCACGTTGCTGAGCCAGTCGCGCTCCCACAGCGACTTCAGCTGCTCCTTCTGCATGGCGCGTAGAGCGTCCGTGTACAACTCGTCGCACTGCGCGCACACCTTGGCCACCATACTCTCCTTCATCTCGTCTGCAACAAACGTTCGACACATTCGTGCTAGATATCAACTAAATTAAAGTATGACTTCCGCCACGACATTGTGTGGTGCTTTCATTATAGTGATGGAAGCAAGTCTCGGTTGGCTGGGCAGTCTGCAACTCAACGTGTGAGCGCGTGTGCCAAGTAGAAACACTCAACCACGAGTTGTACTCTAAGCAAGAACACCATCCCTTGATGTCGCAGGCGATCGCTCGAAGAGCGCATGGCTCGCTGCATGCGGGCTGTGCTTACCGCGGATGCACTTGTAGGCGATGACCTCCTGCGCCTGCGCCAGCATGAGCTTGGCCAGCGCGTCCAGCGTCTCGGGGTGCAGGTCGGGCGTGGTCTCCTGGTGCACCGCCATCATTATGTTTGCCTTCAGGAACGAGAACACGCCCGCCGCTTGCTGCACACACACACACACACACACACATTATTTATTTAAGGCTTTATTTTATACGCGGAGTTTCTGTCGCGTTCGGCAGCTGTGTCGATCCACTGAGGTAAATATAGATTACTTGAAAATAATTAAATTTATAAGATAAAGGAATGGATAGATATACATACACATAAACAAGGACACATCTTTATTGAAAGTGCCCTAACTATACCGTTTGGGGCCCGTGGCAAATTCATGAGATGGGGCCCTCCCTCCAAGTAAAGAAGCTCCAACAACGTTACTAGCACTTCGCGCGCGACTTCGTCCGGGTAGATTTCGTATTTTCTAATACAACATGTAACAACATGGAAGAACAATTCAAGATAGGGATACGTTCTAGTGGTACGCAATTGCAACTGAAACCACTACGTAATTCTAAATTATTTAAAATCTTTTTATACAGGGTTATTTGTAAAACACCAACAACCTCTTAAGAGGTCATTGTACTCATCATTATGAACAACTTTTACTATGGGACCAAACCTGAAATCGTGAAAAAAAATCAGCTGTTCCCTACATTTATGTTCGTACGAGTTGTCAAAATGTAGGGAACAGCTGATTTTTTTTTCTTTTTTTTTCAGATTTGGTCCCATAGTAAAAGTTGTTCATAATGATGAGTACAATGACCTCTTAAGAGGTTGTTGGTGTTTTACAAATAACCCTGTATATTCCCTTGAACTGGATCACGTTCGGGTTATTATTGTAGCCCCCATGCTTTCGAATAATGTTTCAAAATTTTCTTTGAAATAAATGCATAAAAATCGAAAAATTGGTCATAATGGTGATTATTGCGAAAACAAAGAATGTGAAGCTTCAGAGAACTATGACAAAAAAAAAATCGTAGCGCTTTGAATTTTTCAGGGATTTTATGGGGCACTTTAAGGTTAGAAATTTACCGACGATATCCCTCGTTCATCCATTTTATCCAAAGTTATACCAAGTTATCCAAATATCCTTAATTATGCGAATTTTTGTGTTTTTTCAATCAAGCATTCAATAAAAAAAAATCCGTCAAAAGCCATTCACGGTATCTTATCTATACAACGTGTAACGTTAAATGCGCAAAACCCGAGACACCCCAACTGATTTTTAATTCAATTGACCTATTTCAGAGAGAAAATAAGTCATTTAAAAAATTGTAAAGGTTTTATGGGCTGTTTTAGTTTTACTGGACTTTCTGATCGTTTCTTGCGTCTGCGACGACGGTTTACCGAGGGAGGAGTCGTCACCGGACCGCTGCGCCGCGCTGACATTAGCTTGCTTGATCTATTAATAAATAGACACGGCAACGTTTTTAATGAAGATTTTTTGAAAAATGTGGCATATATTTAAAAGTGGTTTAATTAAGTCTGCTCGTTATTCTGATCAAAATATTTTCAGGTTTTGCGCATTTAACGTTACACGTTGTATACGTATAGTAAAATTGTAGAAAAGTGGTGTCTGTGCAATGGAAATATATAAAAATAAAAGTAGCGGGGGTTGTTAATATATCGATGCCGAACCCGAAATTGTAATTAAATTTTTTTTGTCTGTTTTTCGGTTTGTCTGTGTGTTTGTGCACGCTAATATCAGAAACGGCTTATTCGATTTAGATGCGGTTTTCACGTCAATCGGTTCATAAATATAAAAGTTATGTCAATTTAAAGAATCACGGCGAACATTTGTTAAGGTATTCTATCAGAGTACGTACACACCTCGCGCCTGCGCGTCCGTGGCTATACTCGTATAAAGCGCGCTGAAAGCCGCGCCGCTGGCCCCCTGGCTGGAGGCCTTAATTTATTGAGGCATCCACAGGCAAGCCCGGTTAAGCAGTCGACAACCTCATAGGTTGAACTGCGAGAAGCCATACAAAAAAAAAAAAAAAAAAACTAGCCGCTGCCATAAGGATTCAGTTATTCGTAGCGAACGCACATATCTTGGAGAGTATAGGCGAATAGTTGCATTCGATTATTGCGATTCACTTGAATACTGACTGTTTGCATATTTCATTTATTTATATTTTAGGGTTTGTAGGTTAGGTTCTTTTTCTTAATTTTCTTTAAAATTTTGTAAATAAATATTGTAAGTATTTGGTATAGGTTAGGCGGCTCTTTCCTTGATTTTTAGGTATTTACTTATCTTCATTTTTATTTAGGGTTTGTAAATAAATATTGTAAGCATTTTTTATAGGTTAGGGATTTCTTTCCTTGATTTTCGGTATTAATTAATTAATTAATTTGTATATAGGGTTTGTATATAAATATTATAAGTATTTGGTATAGGTTAGGCATTTCTTTTCTTGATTTTCTTTATTAAGTATAAGTTCATTAGCTCAGGTTGGTAATTAATTTTTCTAGCAATTCTTTTGTTTTATAACGTTAGTACGTATGGTTTACACGTCTGTGATAATTTTAGACTGTATACATAATAATCTGTAAGTATTTATTATTTAATTGTTTACGATAGTACGTGTTTACTAAATAACTGTGTGTTAAGTAGTAAGTACTATTTTATTGTAAGAATGCTCGAAGAAGATCCAACCTCTCCCAATGTAGCAGAAATGCTAAAAGGATGAGATTAGTTCGATCACAGGAATCTGAGGAAGGTCGTGAGGCAAGGCTCTCTGCAACTCGGGAACATCAGGCTAGGTTTCGTGCTGCAGAAACTTCGACTCAGCGAGAATCTCGACTGAGTTCAAATCGTTCTCGAATGATGACAACTCGAAATAGGGAAAACGGGAAACAACGAAAGGCACGTTTATCTGTCGATCGCGAAGCTCACGCGCTATCGCGTGAGTCTGGGACTTTTGCTGACAGGGAAACCCGAAAAGTCACTATTCCACGCGGACGAAGTCGCGGGCACAGCTAGTAGAGAATATCGTGTAGTTTTCAAAACCCTCTTTCGATTTCCTATATGATCATTATTCATCGTCAAAGTTAAAAAGTACTTTTTTTGCGTTGACTAACTATAACTCCGCGGGAAATCGTTGTCTTTTTTAATAGATCAAATTAAAAGCGCGTTCTAAAAGCGCTTTTGAAAGAAACAATGAAAAATATATTTTTTTTGTAGTTTCCTTCGGATTTGTCCAAACCCAAACATGATAAAAATTTTCAGTGTCATATCTGAAAACTAGACACTTGGCTACAATTAGCTTTTTTTTTTTTGCTGTACGATAATTTTCCTCGGAGTTACAGCTCGTTGAAAATCACCTAAAAATTTGTATTTTTTTTTTATATCCCTTAATTTTTGTAACCAGTGTATAGGTATATAAAATGGTGAACTGACTGACTGACTGACTGGGTGATATATCAGCACACAGCCCAAACCGCTGGTCCCAGAGACATGAAACTTGGGGGCTGTGTTCTTCGTGAAGAGTAAGTATCCACTAAGAAAGGATTTTTGGGAATTCCACCCCTTTTTTTGTGGTGGGAAATTATCAAATAACTTCTCCCGCTCTGGGCGGAGCGGGAGGGTGTGTCAGACTTTTACTGACTAAAACCCACCCGTGTTCCTTCAGTTGCCTGTGCCAAGGGCCACGGTAACTCTTTCGAACAATCCACGACCCTGGCAGGCATCCGCCCTAGCGGACCCCGTCAGTTACTGTTGACATCTCTTTGAGGCGCGCGTGGAACACAGCGCGCCGTCGACCCGGGCCCGGTCCTTACCGGACGGCGAACTGCCCATTGCTCGCCGTCCGCAAGCCCGCGCCTACGGTGGCCGGGAGTCGGCACTTGGCTGGCGACTCCCGGGTGTTTCCTCCCGCCTTATACGGAACAGGAACCTTCCGGAGCAGCCGTGTCCGGTGAGGACCTGTGTCAGGCGGAAGGTGAGGACGCCGTGGCGCCTCTCTAACCACTCCTCAAAGAGGGGACTTATCGCCGCAATTGTGGCGTGCCACGGGAATTCCACCCCTAAACGGGTAAAATAGGGGATGGAAGTTTATATGAGTCCGTCAGTTTTGAAGTTAGGATCTGTAAATTTTGTGTTTAGGCTGACGATTAATAATTAATTTATACGTGAGACACGTATGAGTTTTTGATAATACTACCCCCGAAGGGTTAAAAAGGGGGATGAAGTTGTGTATGGAAAGTCCTTAATTTTCGAAGTAAAAATCACTAAATTTACTATCTCGGCTTATGGTTGGAAGCTAACGCAACAGTGTCGTTAGAATTTCAACCCTTAAGGGAGTGAAAAGGGGGATAAAATTTTGATGTTAAAAATATTAAAGACATACCGATGGAGCGGTTATGCGAGAGAGCCATTTTGACTCCCAAAAACGACCAAGCCACTGCGATCAAGGAAATGTTGATAAATACATTCGAAGGTGTAGAAATGATTTATAATTCTGTTGACACCACGGTCGATATTTACGAGTCGGTTAATTATCCTATAGAATTTTTAAATTCTCTTAATCCGCCGGGACTTCCGGTGTCACAGACTCATGTTGCGTGTAGGTGCTCCTGTCATGTTGCTTCGAAATATACGGCCTCCAAAATTGTGCAATGGAACTAGACTCCAAGTAACAGCTCTCCGTTGCAATGTTATTGAGGCCAAAATACTAACTGGATCTGCCAGAGGAGAAACAGCTTTCATGCCGCGTCGTTCGTGCATTGACACCAAATGACCTTCCGTTTGAATTTAAAAGATTGCAGTTCCCAATCAAGTTTGGTTTCGCAATGACTTAAGTCACAGGGACAAACTGAAAGGAGACGGGGGATTTCTGGGCCTGATTGTAATAAGTTAAGGTATGGGTTAAAAAAAGGTTATATTTTTCTATTTCAAAATGTGAAAAATCAACTCAATTTACAATCTGAAAATTGAGAAATCCAATAATTAAGTTAGGGTTACGAAGTAATTGGAATATCGAGTCAATTATAATCGATTAACGTTACAGAGTTCATACTGTTTACGGAAATGCTTTCACCAGATAATTAATTCAATTAAAATAATTAAATCTGTTAGAATTCAAGTATTAAGAGTTTAAACTAATTATATATCTACATAATTAAGATAAATCAATTCACGTTTACTGATCGATTATTGTATTTTTAACCTGTGCTAACTCTGACTTGACATGCATGACATGACATCGACACTCGTTCGTATCGTCTAGTGCGTGTGCGTTTTGAGTGTGTTTCCTATTATTTTCTATGTCTATGGTTTCCTCCCATACGTAGTTTTATTGATATTTTCTTCGACCCCTGCTTTCCTACGGACTTCTGATCTTCCTTCTTGTACGACCCCTTGCATTGCTACCATACCGGACACGGAGAACCCCCCTTAAACGTTGAACTTGGACTTGTTATTTTGGATTCTACGAACGACCTACCGATTGGATATTGATTGACATCATGGATTGTTGTGCAAATTGTGGCCCCTCCTTCGGCAGTCGGGTAAAAAATGACAATCCCAATTCAAAAAACGGCTGTTAAGTACAAATTGTTACGTAACTTCACTTTTCCTAAATCTCTTTTATCTCGGCTCTCAGATTGCCAAAATCTGCAAAATTTTCAGTGATTGTTTGTTAATATAGTAGCTATCAATTGACACCAATTTCATCTTTTTACATCCAGCCCCAAAATTGTATGAAAGCGTATCCGTCTCCTTTGCTGGAGTTGATTAGCAGCAACACTGTTTCTCCCACGGCCAGGTTTATGTGGCTTGCTCACGCGTAAGCTCTCCAACTAGCCTGGTTGTTTTAGTGCTCGCTTCTAAATTAGTGAAAAACATTGTATAAAAGAAATACTGTGAAGGACGGTATATAGGTAGATACCGATCCTTTACAGTAGGTATTTCTTTACAGTGTTCCGCAAATATCACACGTCGTGGAGGACAAATAGTTATTGTTATAATAATTCATAAGTATCTAGAAAAAAATAATTTATACTCTACGCGGACGAAGTAAAATAAAATAGTAACGAAGTCAAACCTTACATTGAATATTCGAGTCTGATGCCAAAAATATAGTTTTTAGAATGTTGGTCAGTTTGTTTGGATTTAAGTTCCGGTTTGTACAAAAATGGCTGAACGGATTTGGCACACAGATGGTTTATAGCCTGGATTAACCTATAGGTTACTTTTTGATCCGGTAATAAGTTCCCGTCGAATATTTTTCGACATCCACGCGGGCGAAGCAGCGGGCAAAAGCTAGTTAAGTATATAATTATACAACGTGTAACATTAAATGCGCAAAACCTCAGACACCCCAACTGATTTTTAATTCAATTGACCTATTTCACAGAGAAAATAAGTCATAAAAAAATTGTAAAGGTTTTATGTGCTGTTTTGGTTTAACTGGCCATTCTGATCGTTTCATGCGTCTGCGACGACGCTTTATCGAGGGAGGAGTCGTCACCGGGCTGCTGCACCGCGCTGACATTGGGTTGCTTGACCTATTAATAAATAGACACGGCAACGTTTTTGATGACATTTTTTTAAAAAATGTGACCTATATTAAAAAGTGGTTCAATTAATTCTGCTCGTTATTCTGATCAAACTATTTGCAGGTTTTGCGCATTTAACGTTACACGTTGTATAATGAACCTGTATGTAACCCATGTATCACAAATAAACGATTTGATTTGATTTCACATCAGTACTAAATGGAACGATCGTGCTACTGAAGAGGAGAACGGGTGGCAAGGTTGATCCATACACCTTACGCATACTCCGAGAATTACCGATGATGATCGCCTGACGCTATTTAGGGTTTATTGCTACCCCAAATCTATCATACCAAGTTTTTATGACTATCAAGTCCCTATTCAATTTGTTGATAGCTCTAGTATTTGTTCAACCCTCTCTTGACAGTACAATTGCAAGTCATTTGCATACAGATGATATGCACACTGAAGTTCGGAAGTTATAAGATTAATAAAAATTTAAAACAGAAGAAGAGATAGAATAGCGCCTTGAGGAACGCTAGTTTCCAAATCACACCAGCATTATGAAGAATCCCCAACATTAATTGACTGCTGACGTTTCTGTGGGTAAGAGGAGACCCATTCCAGTGCCTCGGGAGAGATCATAACATAGGCGAGAATGGCTAACAGGATGTCGTGACTGATGGTATTAAAGGCATTCGAGAAATCGACCAATACTAGTGCAATAACTTTGATGTCTTCCAGTCCTGCTCTTATATCGCCAGTAACTTTACAAGAGGGTGGAAACAGTACTGTGCACGGGCCTGAACCCAGATTGAAGAGTAGCTCTCTTCCCTATGAGTGAGTTACGATGAAGAAAATTGGAGAATTGTTTGTGGACGCAGGCCTCGAGCACTTTGGATAGGAAGGGAATGATATAAATGGGGTGGAAGTGGTTAGGAAGAGAGGGATTAGAAACCTTAGGTAGTGGACGAACATAGGCTTTACGCCACACAATATTCCGGTGTATAGGGATTTTTTTTACAATATAAGTAAGCGCAGGTAGTAGATGATCCAGAATAGTTATGATCATACCACGGGTGATAGTGTAACATCCCACCGTTTTTTATTTAATAGATAGAATGGTCTTTTTAATCTCTCCCGTTTCAACTGGTACGAAGAATCTGAAAGGATTAATATGAGGACCCGTTATAGCGGAAATTAGGGACAGGGTTTGTTCCTTGGTTAGACGATCCATGGTAGAAACAGTGGAGAAATGACGGTTGATATCGTCCAACTCAAATAAATTAGGAAATTCTAAATTTCGCCGATACCAAGAGATCCAAGAAATTTCCAAATATCGGCAGAAGAGGAAGAATTGATAGTATCAAGAATGTGGCGGCGTTTAGCATTGCCTATGTCATGATTACATCTACTCGTATTCCTTGTAGCTTTAAATAGTGTCCAGTTCTCATCAATACGATCCCTTTCGGTCCCTACGTTGCATTGCCATCTGTGTTCCTCTTGTTATCGACAGTGCAAATGGGCGATTTAACTTCACTTTTTTGAAGAGAGCATAGATGACAAAAAGGTTGATAACCAGTGATCGGATAATCGGGCGCTTATATACCTAAACTTCTTCCCACGAAAGAATAATAAATGGACATTTCTTTCTGAATAAATAAGTAATCACGGGTTTCCGGGATTGAAAAATTTTGTAAAAACAACTATAACAAACTTAATGAAATTATAGCAGTGGTTATTCTGATTTAGTATAGTTATTTTATTCAAAACAAATGGAATATTAATAAAAAATGATAATGTGCACAATGTGGTCAAGTAGTGGAAATTGATTTATCTATCTAGCAGATTAGTGATCGAATCGGCTCCACCGGACTACTTAACCCGGTCGTACAAAACTTGCAGTTTGAATAGCGTATAATTGTTGTTATGTAAAACACGTTCACAAAACCCCCAAACTCAGGAAACGCATAGTTTTTGAGAAAAACTATCATAAAGTTACAATTATATACATTATAAAGCTGACATTTTACCACAGATAATGTAAGAATTTCACTCCTATGTCGTTCCGTTTTACGTTCAGACAATGTTATAGCGGATTTTAATGGTTTTTACTCTAAATACCGTAATATGCAGGTAACATTTTTAGCAATCTCAGGAATTTCAAACGATTCCGGGATTCTGAAAGGCATGTCCGTATTATTCTATAGTGGGAATAAAAGTGAAGTTTAGATATATTAGCGCCCGATTATCCGATCACTGGTGATAACATAACATGATAGAAGATCGGAACCTTGTCGTCAGTGGAAATAGCTACTAATACTAATGACTAATTTTAGGTAATCAATCTGAACAAAAAAAATAATTCAGGTTTGAAAGGGTTAAATCAATTTTTGGTTACTTTAATTATTGTGTAGGTACAAAATGTTTGCAACTTGAATGATGTCCTTTGTGGCACATTTTCAAAAAAAAAAGTTTGCACTTCTATACTTACAGTGAGTGTAAAAAGTATTCGTACACCTAGGGTTGTAATAAAAAAATACAAATTTGATAGATATTTGTTTTAATTTATTTAATTTTGAAGATACTAACAAGCAGCTCAAGGTCGTTGTACTTCGATTACGACAAAAAAAAAATTTAAGCAGTAAATAAAAATTATCCACTGCGAAAATTCGCGAACTAAAAGTATTCGTACACTTCAAGAATTATTAAAAAAAAAAAAATGAAAAAAAGTCAATTAATATTTTGTTGGTCCACTATTATTATGGATAATAGCTTGGAGTCTCCGCGGCATCGAATCAACTAGTTTCGAGACATAAGAAGACGGTATCAGTTCCCATTCTTCGCGAAGTGCAATTTTTTGCGTTTCTTTACTTGAAACTGCTTTTTTTCGAATTTTGTCATCTAGATAATCCCACACATGCTCTATGACATTAAGATCAGGTGGGGGAGGGATTTCGAGGTAACTTGGTGTGTTAAATAGGATCCATGCTTTAGTATTCTATGCTTTATGTTTAGGCAAAGGTATATGCGTTATATTGTAAAATTTTCCAATTATTTTTAAAACCCATTGCTGCTGTACTTGAGTGAAGATTCTCTTTTAGGATGTTTATACATGTTTTGTGATCCATAATTCCATCAAGAAATGCAAGCTTTCCCATCCCAGTAGCACTAATACAACCCTACACTAAAACAGATGCGCCACCGTGTTTTACTGTCGGACATAAATTTTCTTTTTTAAAATTTCGTATTAGTTTTTCTCCATACCCTTATAATGTCCGTCCGACTTCCGTGTGAAAATAACACGTTGCCAAAAATGATTTTTGTCATGAATATATTTTTTTGCGAACTCTAATCTTTTTTTTCTATTAATATCATTCACCCAATACTTTTTGCGCGTAGATCTACATTTCGAACAGTACTGACTGATAATTTACAATCATTGTTATTATTAATTTCCTGTATATTACGGATTTTGACGGACGTCCACTTCTAAATTTATTTTTTATAGTTTTACTAAAACTAAATCGATAAATTATAGTCTGTACAGTTGAGCGTGGTGTATTGACAAGTTTTGCGATTTCGCTTAAAGATTTGCACTGATTATGTAAGTTTATAATTAATTTTATTTCCTCTTCACTCGTTTTTTCCTTTACGGCCCATTTTTGCTACTAAACATGTCACACGTGTAAATAAAACTAAATATTACGCCTTAGGAATAACCTTAATATTTGAAACATATGAAAAAATTGTTGCATAAACAAACATACACAATTTAACATGAAATATAAATTAGTGTACGAATACTTTTTACACGCCATTTTTTGTATAGTGGATATAAAAGCATTATTATGCTGCTTATAATTTTTTGTTTAGTCATAAATGAAGTACAACTACCCTGAGCTACTTGTTAGTATTAGGTCATCCCACTTCCAGTGTCATATTTTTTTATTATTATTATTTTACAAAAACTGACTACTATACTATATAACCTTGTGACACTAATCAATAATCTCCACCACTATTAATCACTGGCTCCCAGACTGCTGGCAAATCTTGAACACCATTTAAAGTACCACTTTCATTTAATTCATCAATAATGCTCTTTGGTTTAATATCTAACTCCTTTTTGCTATTGTATCGAGTACCCGACAATTTCCTCTTCACATGGCCAAAACAATTGACATCACAAGGATTCATATCCGGGGAATATGGCGGCTGAATAATTTCAATCCATCCTTTATCTTCAATTAAATTCTGAACTATTTTTGATTTGTGCGGTCTGGCGTTATCATGTAAAATTATAGGACTCGTTATATGATGTTCGTCTGCCCAAATAGGAATATTTTCTTCTAAAAATGACTTATATCGCTCTCCAGTCATAGTTGTATTTTCATCATAAGTTCTCCAAAAAGCAATGCCTCTGATATCCATAGCTACTATTAGTAGTATTTTTCGTTCATGTAGCTCTGCACGTGGTAAATGTTCAGCTGAAGTGCCCGGTTCCACCCAACATCGTGACTGATGTCTTTGACGAGGAGTATAAAATTCGACCCAAGTTTCATCAAGGCATATGAATCTATTAAGTATATTTTTCTTACGGCGATACCACGATAAATGGCTACGCGCAGTTTCATAACGAAACTCCTTCTGATCCGTGTTCAGAGTGTGGGGCACCCACACTGTACTTTTATTGACCAGACATAAATCCTCCGTGAGTACTCTATGTATAGTGGAATGAGGAATGTTAAGTTGAGTGGAGAGATCACTGACACTGACCCTAAGTGACTGACGAAGTGCTTCCTTGATTTTGTCCCTTGCTTCTAATCTAGTCGATGATAATGATCGAGGTGCTCGCGGTTCGTCCTCAGCTGTGGTTCTTCCTTGTTTGTACATTTCAAGCCATCGCTGTACGGTTCTTTTATTTAAGGCGTTACGACCAACACACTTTACCAGTAAGTCGTGCGCAACTCCTCCAGAGTAGTTGAGTAAAGCACAAAACTTTAGAAATATACGTTGCTCCACAACATTAATAGATTTTTTTAAATCTTCCATTTTAAATCAATGCACGTCTTGACAATACAACACACCAAAATAAACTAACATGATTGTACAAGACAACACATGTATTAACTATTGCATACCATTGCGCAATAGATAAATATTGGAAATAAAAAATATGACACTGGAAGTGGGATGACCTAATATTAATGTATATTTAAAAAAATAAATGCTTTTTTTTGTTTTATTGTAAAATCTGTGGGTGTGAACATAAATTGGGTGCGTGTACGCAATGTGATTCAATGTATGTATTGTTATTCTTTTTATTTATTTTCACTTTTTGTATGTGAAAATAAAGTGTTAATAATAGGGAAGATGCAGATATACTATTTATCAATATTTTGTGACTAAAATATTAAAAAAACATAAAAAAAGGACCACTGCAACGTTTTTATTTTAGTTTATATTGATTTTTAACAATAATTACGAATTAAAATAAGGTGAAACGGAACGTATTTTAATCCGCCAATCAGCGTCTAGTGACGTCACTCCTGTTATGAGGACTTATTTAAGGTTATAGTTGTGAACGTAAACAACTTTTATTGCGGAAATTAATCGCATTTTTTAAATAAAAATGGGTTGGGTTCATAAAAGCAGATCCCAGGAACCTGCCGAAAGTTAATGTTGGTGATCTTCACAGCATCGAATGACAGTCTAAAGAATAAATTGTCATCCCTCTTCGCAGCTTGGAACCACTTTTTTCTCAACTTCGGGTCAGAAGATCCAGTTAAAAATATTTTATTTGGAAACTTAGTTGAAGTCGATGGACACATTTTCACAAAACACTAATCAACTCGGCTTATTCTCGGGATATTTGTGGCATTGTTATGACAGCCTGTACCTACCCTAATTGCGTAACACAATCTCAGTTTGAATCATTTAAAACACATTTTTCGAACATATGAAGCAATAGATTAGGAATATGCTTATATTGCTAATCTATTACTTCAAATGTTCGAAAAATGTGTTTGGTCAACAAGGTAAAAAACGCAAAATGTTCTTCAACTGTCAAAATGAAACCCATTGCTGCTGATAGTGTGTTACGCATTTACCTTGCTGAGGTTGATGGATACTTACTCCATTTTTTTTATAATTTACAGTATCTTAATGTTTTTATTCAAAAAATATCTCGAAAGTTGAAAAACTATGAAAGCCAGCGACGAACAAATATGGCCAGTGACAGACCGGAGTGACGTCATCGTAACTGTAGATCGTTTTCGCGCGAAAATTTAAACTGTCAGTTTGAAACCGCAATTTTTTTCAGTAAATTATAGTATTTAAATGTTTTATTATACTCTTGATATATTCTACATGAAATTCATTCAAATGAAGGCAAAAATAAAAATATTGCATTAACAACAAATCTCTAAATTAACAACGTTAATTTAGAGATCCTATACTATAAAAACCATAATTACTATTGACACATCGCTTTGTGATTTAACCATCTACCTAATTAATTACTTGATTTAACAAAGCGAGCTAAATATATAGGTGTATGTATACCTACAAATAAATTTTAACCGATATGTATAAATGTAAGGTACAATAAGTAAGTTACTTATTAGCTCTTTTCTGGGAATACGACGTAGGTAAATTATAAGCAATGGAAAATACCCGAGCGGTTAGTAGGTAACATGCATCCCCGCACCCCCGTTTCTCGTGCTATCTCTTTCTGGCGCTAATATTAGGTTGTCTCATAAATTTTTGCCCGTTAAAAGACAAATTATTATTAATATTTTTTATTAATAAAAAAATACATTTAATCAATTATACAACGTGTAACGTTAAATGCGCAAAACCTGAGACACCCCAACTGAGTTTAAATTCAATTGACCTATTTCACAGAGAAAATAAGTCATTTAAAAAATTGTAAAGGTTTTATGAGCTGTTTTAGTTTTACTGGCCATTCTGATCGTTTCTTGTGTCTGCGACGACGCTTTATCGAGGGAGGAGTCGTCACCGGGCCGCTGCGCCGCGCTGACATTGGGTTGCTTGACCTATTAATAAATAGACACGGCAACGTTTTTAATGAAGATTTTTTGAAAAATGTGACCTATATTAAAAAGTGGTTCTATTAATTCTGCTCGTTATTCTAATCAAACTATTTTCAGGTTTTGCGCATTTAACGTTACACGTTGTATAGTCTCCTCGTTATCAACAACAGTCAGCAATCTACTGGGCAAAATTTGAATACCCTTCTCCCAAAATGAGGCAGGCTGGGACTCGAAAAAAATTTCAAGCTCAAATTCCAGAACATACTTCCAGAATTTTCGAATTTTTTTCCTAGTAAATGAAATTCCGCAAGATCCGGGCTATACGGTGGATGTGGAACAGTCAGCCATCCTAGCTCCTCCAGCTGTTTATGTGTTAACTTGGCGCAATGAGGTCGTGCGTTGTCATGCAAAAGTTGCACTCCCAAGTCGTTTTGGCCGCTTAATTTTTAACATCTCTGTTAGCGAAGCTGCAGATTGCGAAGCTGCTGCGTATACAGATTGGCGTTAATAGTCTGATGAGATTCGAGGAGTTCCCAGAAAATCATTCCTTGCCAATCCCAGAAAACAGACAACATAATCTTACGACCGTGTTCATTAAGTTTAGGCTGGGCCGGTGGGTTTTCCCCGCAAGGAATCCAATAGGCATGGCGCGTGTTAGTTTCATAATGTATCCAGCTCTCGTCACATGTAATAATGTCCTTGAGAAAGTCTCGTCTGTGCGGACGAAGTAACAAACTTTGACAAATGGTCACACGAGCGGCCCGGTCATGGTCCGTTAACGCATGAGGTGTCCAACGTGACATCATTTTGCGATATCCCATCGATTTGAGATAACGATCTATAGTCGTGCGGGATTGTCCAAGCGCCTTTTCTAAATCGTGCGTACTATAGTCTGGATGTAACTCAAGTTCGTGACGCAAAGCATCTTAATCGAAGCTGGTGGGTCGGCCCGGGCGAGGTTGATCTTCGCAGCTTATATCACCGGTGTCAAAACGCTTGTACCAGAAACGAACAGTCCGATCGCTAGTAGTACCCGGTCCAAATGCAGTGTTAATCTTTTTAGCCGTTTCTGTTGAAGAGACTTTAAGTCGATGCTCATATAGCATAATAGCTCGCAGTTGACGCTCATCCATTTTCACTAAAGACTAATATTGCGTTGCGTCCGCGCCTATTTATACCCTCACCATAAAAGATACTCATCCTTACTAGAAAGATCTAGAACTTTCTTGAATTCACTTTAGTTTAAATGAAAATTCGACAAAAATAAAATATGGCAGGAACTTATGAGACAACCTAATAATTATTCGTGCCAGAAATTGAAGATTAAATTGCACATTTATTTACTACAAAGAAAGATGATGAAAATGAAGTCTAATCTGACAGTCCTAAGCCTGAAAAGCATGAAGGGAAATTTTCAATCACTAAAATAACATTAACAGCAGGGTTATCATCCATAACTGCTATTAATGGCTACTAACTGCTTTTAATCGATTATTAGCCAAATGATATTAACCGGATTATTATCATTGCCCAACACTAATTGGGCGCTGGAAGTACAAGCCATGCGACGGGGTCCCGATGGTTTGACCGTTTTAAATCAGAAGACAGGAGCCTTAAAATTTAGCCACGCTCAGGACGACCACCCGCAGTGAATAATGACAATTTACACCGCGAACTGCAGTCGAATCCGGATGCTACCAATCGTGAATTAGCGGAAGCACTTAACTGCAGTGGCTATGCCGTGGAATACCATCTGTATGATTTTGGGTTTCGAAAAGTTTTGGGTCGGTGGGTGCCGCACATCCTTACAGACGCCAGTCGTGCAGTCCTTGTCGCTATCTGTCAATCACTTTTGCCGCGACCACGACGTAACGAGTTTCGGTCTAATCTAGTTACTGGAGATGAATCATGGATTCATTACGAGAACGATACACGTCGTGCGTTTTGGCTGCCTCGAGAAGAAACGCTACTAACTCAACCAAAGCTGAGTCAAAAGAACCGCTTAAAAGTTCTGCTTTGCTGTTTCTGGGACGCGCAAGCCATGCTTATCAAACTATCTGCTGCTATCAAGAAAAAAAACGACGAAGACGAATGTAGTTTTACTACACGATGGCGCTCGACCTCACGTCGCATCTGCCGTTCGCCAACAGTTGGAGGACTTGGGCTGGAAGATGATACCCCACCCACCCCAGACCTCGCCCCATCAACTATCATTTGTTTAGAGCCATGAAACAACATTTGCAGGGTAAACAATTTATTTAATGATTTCTCTGATGTAGAGGTGGAGTTGGACAACTACTTTCGAGGCACAGCCATCAGAGTTCTGGGTGAAAGGCATCCAAACTTTGCCGGATCGTTGGCAAGAAGTCTTAGATGCTAATGGTGATTACATCATTGACTAAGCTTTTTGTATTGTAATAATTAAAAAAAAATATAAAACGTAAACCAAGTGTCACTTCTTTTTGTATCAGGTTGGCACAAATGTAATGCATTTGTGCCAACCTGATACAAAAAGAAGTTTGCAAGACGCATCCAACAAATCACCACTGGAATCACCGCCGCGATAAACGCCGCGTGGGACGCGTCGGTGCCATCCGCGGGCTCGGCCGCAAATAACGCCCTAATTCAAACAAACGCGTCTAAAATCGCTTCTCCGTAAACGCACTCTAAGAGTGAGCAGGTAATGAAATAAGACAGTTTTTATTTATTGGAATGAGATTAAGGAATATTTGTTTGTCAGTATTAGTAAAGTGCCCATGCTACCTGGAACAGCTTGGCGGCTTGCTTGAGTGAGTCCTCTGTCTCCATAGGCTGCTGCGATGCGATGAGGCTCTGCATGGCACCAATGTTGAAGAGGATGCACATGCGCTCGTACGCCAGGGAGCTTATTGCTGTGTAACAGTAATATGTAACACATAATGTGTGTATACTAACATGTTTCTAATGGAATATTATTTTCCAGGCGACTAACAACTTAAAAGGGCAACTATCTATTTGCTACTAAAAATAATGACATGGCGACTAATATTAACAGTGGGATAACAAACTGTATTATAGGCAACTATAGGCATCTCTGAAGACTCATTCCCAGAAAAACACAAGATTGAACTTGAGAACTTAGAATGCAAGAGCGAGCGAAGCGAGCTCGTGACTTGGGGCACCCCAACACGGACAGGTTAGCTTCGAAGGGGATGACACAAACTATTTTATGACATTCAAAAGATGCTCACATTACAATATTATTATGTTGGTGGTTTTTATTTACATATTATGCTTGTTATAAATTTGATTTGGAATGAGGGTTTATCAAGACAAATAAACGAGGATAGAATTTAATTTATTTGATGGTAGCACAATCACAATCACAACAGTGATTGTTAATGTAATGATGTAATGTCAGTCAGTAAGCACCAACTTAACACATCACACATTCATTACTCACTACATTTAATAATGAATCCTCATTAAACTTTAATTCGGGTTTTGTACTTGAAATTAAATTATTAGTAAGTACATGTATTCCATTAACTTTATCCTTATGTATGTTTTACACCTACTGGATACTGGAAGCTATGAGCGCAATGTTCATCTAGCTTTCTGATTAGCTGTTTGGGTGTAGTGGGGTGCTGAGAAGCCCATGACTTGTTCTTCTAACAATAAACAAATGAGAAACTCTGTGCAGACTCATTTCAATTTGGAAAGTCCAGTTAAAAAATCAAGACTCCTTTGTTTGTTTTTCCTGTATTTGTGTAAATGATTTCAGTGTGGGTTTTTAATTTGAGATTTGTCTATCTCTCTATTCTACCTCTAGACCTATCTCTGTCCGTCTGACCAAAACTAAATAAATCACATTTATGGCTGAAACTAAAATATAATTTATGGTTGCAGCAGTTAAATACCAGAGACTACCAGAGAGGAACTTTTATATTTCTTTCAAAAATGAACATTGGCTTTTAGCTAAGTATAACCATGCTATTATAGACCTTAAGTTTCTTCCAGTGATGGTGTTAATAAAACTTACTGAGACTCATCCGGCCTCCAAACAAGGAGCCCTTGTCAAAGGCATCCTTCCACTTGAAAGGGATCTGCACCTCTTGCGGCGGCAGCTTGGACTCCAGCGACGCCAGCTGGTCATGGTAGCTGCAAGCACAAACACCCAGCTCACATACACCTTACACGTTCATGGGTCACATCGTTTGTATAACTATTACTTTGTTTGTGTGCGTGTTATTATGACATCATTCTTTCTATCAGTAATAAAATCTCCAGAGATCAGTCAAAAATGAGTCAACTGTGAAGGGTGACTCATGCGACATAAATACTGTATTTACTTGTAGATTACGTCCAGCGACGATTTCTCGAACACTTTCCAAATGGCGTTGGCTCTCAGCCGGCTCAGCTCGTTGAGGGCGTCGGTGTAGTCCTCGTGGTGGTCGCCAGTGTTGTACGTCGAATTTATCAAATTCCTCAACGGTTTCACAATATCCACATCTGAACCTTTTTTAAACGGTACAAACAACAACTCCGAAGCCATTTCTGCGACTGATTGTGACAGCAGCCGTCAGTGCACACGTCAGTGTACAAGGAGTGACCATAGACATAGAAAAAGTATGGACTGGAAATACCTACAAAAAAGGGTGCATACTACAACTCATATTGTCGCATAAAATGGCTGCCATAGGGTCGTGTCAATCAACCGCATCAATCGCATTAGGGATGCCTGTAATGATAGTTGTAAGGGAGATTTTACTAAATAAATAAATAAATAACGAGTATCGATACTAAATACGAGTCATACCAGTTAACCTTTTGAACGCCAATCACTTGTATACAAGTTCGAGATTTTCGTGCCCTCAGCGCCACTACTTGATTAGAAGTAATAATAGTATAAAATAAATTTACGACTTTTACAAGACCTTTTATTTTGGTTTTATGGAAAATTGCCCTGTTATAAGCCATATTTTTAACTTTTTCACACATAATAAGTTCTTGTTTGTTTTATATTAAATAGAAACAAAAACGCCAGAAAATTTTTTCGTGCCCCCAACGCCAAATACTTGATATAAAGTAAGCCAGTGATGGGACACGATGAAGACATCGCTATATTTCATCTCGTCGAAACGATCATAAATACTATTATTGCAAGAAAATGACGTGAATAAATAATATTTTATAAATGTTGTAAACTATAACTATAACTACGTTTTATTCACCTTAATCAAGAATAAATAGGTTTTCTAATCATTGTCGATAGTGAAACATCGTTTGAAAAACCCATCCCTACAAAGCGGCTAGTTTTCCGTGCCCACAACGCCACGAACTTGTATAGAAGTAAATCTGTGACGTCATAAGCGGACGGGTTTCAAGGTCATAGTGACTTTGTGTATTTTAGTGTAGTGCAATGTTTACATCTTGCGTTGGCGCACATGTTCTTACAAAAAATGAGTGACGGTGAATATGACGAATTATTGCGAGTTTTACAAGGTGTGGAGTCATGGGACTGACATACGCAATGCGATTATAAATGTCCCTAAATAAATAAAGAAAAAAAAAAAGGTGTGGAGTCTGAATCAGAATTTGATATAATAAATGAAATAGTTCGTCGTCTTGACATTCCGTTAAGTCGTCAACTTCCGTTTCAGGAATGTACTTCCGTTTTCTATTAGTTTCTAAAAACAAGAAAAATCATTGCTAGTATTTTGCGATACCTATACCTACCATTATGGTTGTAAAAATACCGTATAATACCCTAGGTATTAAACAGGTATTTTTCCATAACTTACGGTATTATTGGTATTTTATGTATTTTATATTTTGATTAACTTTTTAAGATCCTGCGTTATTACGAAGAGTTGTAGTTTAATAAATAAAATATATTTGAAGTTTCGATTGTATTCTATATTTTAGAATGACTAATTCTAATATAATAATCTAATCTAATAGTCGTGTACACGACTATCAGATCAGCGTATTAGGTTTCTGCTTGAAGGCACCCAGAGCAGTACCAACAATCTACGAAGATCATCATTATCATCATCATCGTCATCATCATCATCATCATCATCGTCATCGTGGTCGTGATCGTGATCGTGATCGTGAGCGTGATCGTCATCGTCATCGTGATCTTGATCGTCATCTTTATCGTGATCGTGATCGTGATCGTCATCGTCATCGTGATTGTCATCGTCATCGTGATCGTCATCGTCATCGTGATCGTGATCGTGAGCGTGATCGTCATCGTGATCGTTATCGTGATCGTGAGCGTGATCGTCATCGTGATCGTGATCGTCATCGTGATCGTCATCTTCATCGTGATCGTCATCGTCATCGTGATCGTCATCATCATCGTCATCGTGATCGTGATCGTCATCGTCATCGTGATCGTCATCGTGATCGTGATCGTCATCGTCATCGTGAGTGTCATCGTCATCGTGATCGTCATCGTCATCGTCATCGTGATCGTGATCGTGAGCGTGATCGTCATCGTGATCGTGATCGTGATCGTCATCGTCATCGTGAGTGTCATCGTCATCGTGATCGTCATCGTCATCGTGATCGTGATCGTGAGCGTGATCGTCATCGTGATCGTCATCGTCATCGTCATCGTGATCGTGATTGTGAGCGTGATCGTCATCGTGATCGTGATCGTCATCGTCATCGTGATCGTCATCGTCATCGTCATCGTCATCTAGTGATGAGCAAAGCAAGACCAAGACCAAGACTGGGACAGTCTTTGTATTGGTCTTCGTGTTGCTTACTCAGTCTTGGTCTTGGTCTTGCTTGTTCGGTCTTGGTGTTGGTCTTGCTAGTGTATAGATAGTCTTGGTCTTGCTCAAATACTTCGAGTCTTGATCATGGTATTGGTCTTGGATTTTGCTCATCACTACTTCTATCTCATTCTCTCGCACGTTAAATCCTATAGATGTGTGTTTATCTCTTTTTACCGTCGCTTTTTCGTTTCATTGATTTTCAAATCACAACGATGCTAAAGAAGTGTTCACTTCAAAATACCATTTCATGTTTTGTATCTGTGCATTTCCACCGTATTTTCAGTCTTTTAATTATTACTCAGATAATTTACTTAAAAAATACAAAAACAATCGATTTATACATAAAATACCGTGGCAAATGGTATAATACCGTATTATACGGTGTTTTTCGTTTTATACGTTTCAATACAAACGGTATAATACAGCACTTAGATCTCTACCTACCATAAACAAATAAAGATCTGTAACATCTGCGTAAAACAGTCACCCTCCATTTTAATTAAAAAAAAAAAACACGTGGAAAACCACGTATCTAGCTTCTATTGATTGTATTTGGTTCTATTTGTTGTAAGTAAACGAAATAAATTATGCATGAATCGGTTGAGGTTATGCACGTGTAACTCGACCACAGTGAATAGAAAAAAGAAAAATACCATAGACATCGACATCTAGACATCCTTATATCAGAAAGGATTTTGACGTGCCTCGAGCGCCAACGACTTGATATGAAGTAGAAGGATTACATTTGGAGACAAATAGGGATGTGCCTGCTAGAACACACGTCTAATAAATTTACAATTCTTTTCTTTTATTATGGCAAATATATATAGGTTTTCATATTGATTTTTTTAATGAAATAAAACAAAATATGAAAATACGGTATCAGTTTTTATTTAGCTTCGTAAATTGGTGAATAAACATTAATTTCGACTTATAATATTATTTGTCGATAGGACATTATTCCCATCCCTACGTTTTACTATAGATACGTTATACATTTGTAGCGTGGCGCTGGAGGACACATCGCGTATTATATAGATGGGCGTCGAAAAGGTTAAAATAAAATAGCAAATAAGAAACTTAGTCAGATTATCAATTTTGTTGTTTTTTTTTCCTGGATTAAAACCCCACAAAATAGTAATGTTTTGACAGCTAAAATACTAGCTTTAAAATTATAAACAATGATCAATAGAATTTGCATAAAAAATATTATTAAAATCTCGATTATGATTGTAAATGTATTCTTGGTCAATCCCTAGTATCAGGTGGGATGACACTGACATCTCACTCCACGCTCACTTCACCTAAGTTTTCACGGTTTGATGGTTACAGAATCGCAGTGCAGTTTGTTTCATGTTGACGTTTGAAACAAATTATCGTTTGTCGTTTTCTTTACACAATTCGAAAAATTGACGTTTGCCCAGGATTTCTTGGCATATCGCAGCATATCGTTCACTTTATAGCTTCTCAAACTGCTGCTGTTTTCACAGAAAATGGAGTTACGCAATACGAAAGCAAATTTTGATCGAAATGAAATCAACTAGGCTCAATCATTTGCCGATAATGTTTTACCTACGCAATTAGGCTGCAAGCTTATGTGCATGGTCGTCAATGATAAAAAAAAAATCTTCACTTGATACTAATGACAGCGCCTAACGTGCTTGCTCGGCGTGAGTTTTGGTTAATTCCGAATTAGGCCATCATCGCCCACAGCGCTAGCATAAATAATTCGCGTTCCGATTTAGATATCACCATTACGGCGCTTGTATACGGTAAGAAAATTTACAGTGTCTGCGGCAGACAAGACAAATTCTTCGTGTACTCGACAAAAATTTTGTCTGTTCTACACACGAAACAACGTTCTCCGCAACAACGTTCGCCGCGTCGTGTCTTGCGCAGACAAGATTTTTTTCGTGCACCGCTGCGAGCAGTGTACTGTACACAGTTGTTTTCTAGTTACGACACGAATTCTTGCGTAGGCCCGGCGTATTTTCTTACCGTTTACAAGCGCCCTTATAGCATCTGAGAGTCAAAACTATGTTCACTTGAAGAGGTACGTACTCATGGTTAGATTAGAGTATTTATTTGTGTTTACACCACGAATTTCGTTTTCTCCTTTGGGTTAGGTGAAAACTGGCTTTATGGGTTGGGGGTGGGACTTGGGTTAGATGAAGAAAAGCCGGATAGGGGGATATCGTCAGGAGGGTCTGGGGGTTTATTTTTATCCATATTCATATTGACTACGGATCGAACAATATCGTTAAAAAAAAAACAAACACTAAACAAACCTAATAGCAGGTAACAACGAGACAAAACACGAACAATCAGATATCACCACTATGGCAGCTGAGAGTCAAAACTATATTCACTTGAATAGGTAGGTACTCATGGTTTGATTACAGTATTTATTTGTGTATATACCATGAATTTGGTCTCTTCTTTGGTTAGATGGCGACTGTAGCCAGAAGTACAGTTTCGAGTTACTTAAGTCTGTATCTATCCACAATAAAATATTTGCTCGCGTTACAAGTTAAATAAGTAAAAACAAATCTCCTATGTGATAATGACAGTGCCTAACGCGCAAGCGCGGCGTGATCTTATCACTTCACCTGATTCCCAACATTTCGTGAATCGGGTGAAGTTAATCACGCTACACAAACTACGTGGGATTAAATTCTATGGGTCCGTCAGCCGGGCACACCGTTAGCACTCGATGACTTGACACACTCGGTTATCTCTTCTAGTTGAATGAATAGATTTGGGTTAATAACAATGATGAACATCGTCGCACTCTATATAAGGACTAACTAGTCTAGGAAAAGAGAACAAAAAAATCTTATTGAGATTCTGACTTAGTTTCTGTTTTGATATTCTATTTTAAAACCCCTCAAAATAACAATGTTTTAACAAATAAAACTACTAGCTTTGAAATATAAAATTATCAATAGAATTAACAAAAAAAAAAAATATATAAGTAATTAGAATCTCGATTATGATTGTAAATGTCTGCTTGGTCAATCCCTAGTATCAGGTGGGGTGACACTGACAGCTCAGTCCACGCTCACTTCACCCAAGCTTTCACGGTGAGATGGTTACAGAATCGCACGACTTGTATTATATTTAATCAAGTATTTTCTAACTGAACAGACAGCTGTGCTGCTGGGGAGTTTGCCACTTCTTCTCCCCAGCGAAAGCACTAGGAAGTGGTGAAGGGCGACCGTTTTGGGTGACTGTCTTTTGTAATTTTGACGTTCGAAAAATGCTGATTCTCAGTTTTGATTTTGAATTTGTATGCCTTTCATCTAAATCTGTTCAGCCGTTACGGCATGATAAAGTAACAGTCAGACAGGCAGGTAATAAATTCAAAAAATCTTTTTTAGGGTTCCAAACCTAATAAATAAAAATATTGGAACCATTGTGGGATGACTACGTTGTCCTCAAGACCCTTTTTCTCAGGAACGCGTGGAGGTATCAAGTTGAAATAAATATCAAAAACTTAGATGTACGGTCCCTTGGAGCTGTAAAGAAACTCAAACTTTCAAGTCAATGCAAAAAAACACGACGTTTTATGCCGCATTAAACATAAATAAAAATATTATGAATAAATCACTACATATCATCACTACATAGTATAAAACAAAGTCGCTTCGCATCTTTAAAACTTCGCAACGGATTTTGATGCGGTTTTTTTAATAGATAGAGTGATTCAAGGGGAAGGTTTATATGTACAATACATGCATAATATAGTAGAGAAACACTGATAATTTGAGAGGTTTCTAATGTGATGTCGTAAATAAACACATTTTTTTGCGCTTACATTGTAAACGCTGGCTGAAGCATTCGCGATAGATCAACATAATGTACTACAGTAAAAAAATCCACAATGGCATATGTCTATCTCTTAGGGATAACCCATATAACGATTTTTTATCCTATACTTTTTACGAGAAATAATGGCTCTAAAATTATCAGTGTTTCTCTACTATATTATGCATGTATTATACATATAAACCTTCCTCTTGAATCACTCTTATCTATAAAAAAAAAACCGCATCAAAATCCGTAGCATAGTTTTCAAGATCTAAGCATACATAGAGATAGACAGACAGCGGGAAGCGACTTTGTTTTATTCTATGTAGTGATCAGCATTGCACCCGTGCGAAGCCGGGGCGGGTCGCTAGTCTATATATGTATATATATAAAATGCTAATGTTCGTTTGTAAAGACAGGATTTTCGCTATCACCACCAACTTGAATTAACTTCCTATTGGGGTGGTAAACACCCCTTGGTCTCACAGTGAAAGTAAGGGAGTTTGGTCGCGGTGGGTGAAAGTGGGTGGACGTGGGTGGCAAAAATGTGAATAAATATATAAGGTCCCATTAAAATAGTTGGACAAATTTTAATACAGCGTTCAGTACGTCTAACCAAAGATATCCAAGCAAAAAAAACAATGATTAAATTGATTTTATTTTGATCGAAAATAATAAATTGTTCGGCACCACAGCCGGCACTCTAGAATAAACCCATCCTTATGGGTAGGTACTTGCACTCGGGCGGCCAGTACTGTTAGGGCCGACACATATGGCGAGGTGCTGTGCAGCGCGGTTGTCAGTGTCAAACAAAAATCAACATTGTGAGCCTTAAAATAAAGTCGAAAATAAATAACCTAAGACGCGCAATTTGAAAACAGGCTAATATTGGGGGTGAATAAACTTTCCTTGAACACATGATTATGAACCGTCTAGGTACGAAAAGAAAAGATTCTAATTTCCCATCACACTTTACCAGGCTTTGGACTGTCTAATTGCGTGCTGAACTGTTATCAAAGTATTAAAGCAAATGCAGAAAGTTGTAAACAAACAAGCGCGCAGTGGATACAATGTAGTGTTATGAATCTTTTTTATTTATTTAAAGTTCGATAACAGTAAAACACTGAATCAGTCATGGTTAAAAATTAGAATCAGCCCTATTTACAATAATTAATATAAATACTACTTACTCTACGACGATAGGTGGATAGGTACGTAATTACATTCATTGTTGAACGTGCCTACCGTTTTGAGCGATGCACTTGCGAGCGCGTTTAATTTCTTTGCACTATTAAAAGAGTGTCACTTTCACTTTTTATTGTTTCAAATGCGAGGGTGATTCGCGTACATAGCTCATTCACGCTGGCTATTAAGTGTCCATTTTCACCGTACAATAAATCTTTAGCACGACCCCAGAAATAAAAATCAAGCGGTGTCAAGTCCAGGCTCCTAGCAGGCCACGGGACAGGACCACCCCGACCAATCCACCGGTCTCCGAACCGAGAATTGAGATAGTCTCTTACGTTTCTAGCGAAGTGTGCTGGCGCGCCATCATGCTGGAAGTAGAGGTCACGCCAGACTACCAGGGGTACATCTTCTAACATTGTTTCAACATCGTTACGTAACAAGTCTATGTACGTATTATTGTTTAAACGGTTAAGAAACAGGCCCTAAAACTTTATTGTCTAGCACTCCTACCCACACATTTACACTAAACCGTGTTTGGTAATAGTCCGGTCTCACTTTATTTGGGTTAATAGTTGTCCAGTAATGGGAATTATGTATGTTAAATAACCCAACACGTGTAAAAGTACATTCATCAGTCCAGAGAATGTGATGTTGGGGTTGTTGCAGTAGCCACCTACAAAATGTTACTTTGTTCAGTTCTTGCACACGAGTGCAATGATATGGGTGGTGGCCTTTATCACGAAGGAGCTTCTTCCACACGTAAAAATCGCTGACGTTGAATACACGACCGGCATCGGCAGTGCTCGCCGTGGGGTGTATTCTAAAGAAATCTAAAACGTCTTCTTCAAGGCGCACCGGATAGCGCGGTCTTCCTGCGTCAACCGCTGGTGGCATGAAGGTGCCACATTCACGATGGCGCTGTACTGCTCTCAGGATTATGGTGAGGTTCGGCCGCCTTCCAAATCTTTCTTGATAAAGGATTTGGGCTTGTCGTAAGCTTTCGTTGCACTCACGATAACACAGGACCATTTCCAAGTATTCTTGGTTGCTGTACGCGTAATAAGGCATTGTTGTCGATTGTGATAACTACGTAACAACACACACGCAGACTTTCATGTAACATGTTCTGTTGGCTCGGTTGCGCGACGAAAACTGAAATGGCTTCATTGTCAATTTGTCATATTTTACGTCAGCGGCCCTTCGCCGGTGAAGGGCTATGTTAGAGTGAGATGGCATGAGTTGAACAATGAAACCGGCGGGTGGTGACATGGCCACGTGCGCCTGGACCATTATTTCGTAGAATCAGAATTTATGAGATAGCAGACATGGATGTGTTTATGCATTGGGTAACCAAAATGTTTAGTGCATTTTCGCTAACTGTTTTTTTTTTTTTTTTTAAAGTATCTAATGCATTTTTCTTATTTTTTTTTTTACCATTGTCCTTATTTTGGTGGTCTGAATGATTTGTAAAAGTTTGTCCACCTATTTTAATGGGACCTTATATATCTGTCCTTTTCTAACTCATAAGGACTTATGAAAAGATCTCCAAATTTCTGGAGTAATCTAAGAAATTTTAAAATGAGTGCAAACTATTATAATCAATCTAGAACCTTCGAGAATGTTCTCGAAGATTCGAATTTCTGAAATGATTTAGAAAGTTCTAGAAACTTCTGGAATGATCTAGAAAGTTTTAAGATGAGTGATGAGTAAAATCGTTATAATCGATTTGGAATGTTCGAGAATGATCTACAAATTTCTGGAATAATCTGTAAAGTTCGAAAATGAGTGCAAACTATTATAATCGATTTAGAATGTTCAAGAAAGATCTAGAAATATATGGAATTATCTAGGAAGTTTCAAATGTTTTAGAAAGTTCTAGAAGCTTTTGGAATGATCTAGAAGGTTCCGAAATGAGTGCAAACTATTATAATCAATCTGGAATCTTCGAGAACGTTCTAGAAACTTCTGGAATGATCTAGAAAGTTTCAAAATGAGTGCATATTTACGTTAAAAGACGAATCTATACATATCATAATTTATATATAAAAAGCAAGTGTGCGAATGTACGTCCGGAGTTTTCTCTATCACCACCAACGGCAATCTACTCCCCGTTGTGGTGGTGAATACGTTGTGGTCTCCTGCTGTGAATAAGGGAGTTTGGTCGCGGTGGGTAAAAGTGGATGGTTGTGAGTGGCGAAAATTTGGAATAATATATTGTTGTCCTTTTGTAACACATAGAAACTTTTCTATTTGCCAGAATTTTGTAGAATGCTCTAAAATGATCTACTATTAGCCAAAAATTTTAAAATGATATAGCATAGTCTGTCATCGTCTAAAATGTTCGTAAACGTTCTAGAATGTTCTAGGAAAATCCAAAATGATCTAGATTATTCAAAAATAATTCAGAGACGTTAAAATGATTCACAGTGGTCTATTATTGATCAGAATGCTCCCAAACGTTCCAGAATGTTCTCGAAAATTCCAAAATTATCTAGATTATTCAAAAAATAATTCAGAGATGTTAAAATGATTCAGAGCGGTCTATTATTCACCAGAATGCTCCCAAACGTTCTAGAATGTTCTCGAAAATTCCAGAATGATCTATATTATTTATAAAAAAAAGGTTGTGCGTGGGAACCACGCCCGATAGAAGTGAAACTTCATGCTTATTAAATGAATATAGACACTATATATGTAGAAATTTTGGAGTCACATCTATGGGGGCAATGAACTTTAGCATTACTAACTGCAGGACAACATGAGAGCGTACATTTCAGGAGATGAAAGGGCACAAGAATTTTCTGAAAAACTTTTACAAAAAGCAGAAGGCACCTATCCAGTAGATGAAAATACTTGCCAAATCGTATTGACTAATAACTTATGTAATATTGTTGAAACACCTGAACAAGTCATAAATGAAGTATACCTGAATATTCTCGAAAATCATACCAATTCAGAATGGTTACGAGAGCGAATTATTCTTGCGACAAAGAACGACGTTGTCAACAACATCAACAGGATCGTCCAAGAAATGATTCCAGGAGAAGAAAAAGTTTACATGTCAATTGATACAATGACTGACCAAGATGAAAGCGTGAATTTTCCTACTGAATTTTAAAATTCGTTGAATGTTCCAGGAATGTCATTACACTGCCTTAAATTAAAAGTTGGCTCGCTAACTATTTTATTACGGAATCTGAACTCGAACATATCGGAGATAAGAATCTGTAATATGTAAGTTAAAAAAATATTGGTGTGCATAAATTTTTCATGCCATTAAACATGGGATGTATCATAACCCGGGCAACGCCGGGTTTCGCAGCTAGTATTTATATAAAGTTAAAATTGGTACACACTATTCACCTTAAAAATAAAAATAGCAAAAAGCCTGAATAGAGGTTTGACTCCTCCCACGACGTCTAAGACGGACGCGCATGATGGAACACTGCGCGCTGCCACCTCGGGTCCTGATATGTGGGGGCCAACGGACGTCCCAGAGTCCGTCGCCCCTGGACCCATTTAGGGGGGCTGGAAGAGGGCGTTCGCGTGCGCGGGGTTATGGTACAGTAAAGTACTACAGTTGTGGGAATGGCATTACTCAATTGTTTGTGATTATTTGGCATGTGAAAGAATATCGATAATCCGTCTATTATCTATGAATGTGTTTCTGAATTTTTATTTTTATTTTTTATTTAATTTTTATCCTTCACGTCATGACTTACTAATTTCATGAAAAATATAAAAATATGCTAAATTGATCGTAAATCTAGAAAAAAATGGTTATCAAAAGTGTGTCTGTATCGAAACCGTGAGTCACTTTAATATATCCTTACTTAGTATATAAAACAAAGTCGCCAATATGTCTGTACGCGCATAACTTCTGAAAGACTGCAGCAAAATTATTTTTTTGTTCGATAGATGTTTATTTCGAAATGGTCCCATTTAAATTTCGTAAAGATCTGGTGATGAGTTTCGGAGACAGACAACGGAACTCTTCAATAAATACCAGTAAAACAACCGCGACTGCTGCTATCGCATATGTATGCATTGTTTACGCAATCGCACAACATAACATCACGCCTGTACCTACCTTATAAAAGCAGATGCAGCTTCCTGTCACTGATATTTACATAGCTAGTAGTGTTATATGAATTTATTTGGGGCAGGTATAAATAAAAAGTGAAAAATAATAACTTTTTTATCAAAAAAAAAAAAACGACTTCCAAAAAAACACTACAAAGTTAAAAATAACTTTAATTTCGGAAGTCGGTGTCAAAAAACGAAAATGCGGAACCAACGACACCGACTTCCTTTTTTTTATATAAAAAAAATTTGATTCTATGAAATAACTGTTAACATTTCAAAATTATTCCTCGAATAAAGTTATCACATGATTTAAAAATCAGCCCTAAGTGATACAACGAGTATTGTTCGGGTATTTGTAACTCTGTAATTACATAAACTGTAAGAAGGTACCGACAGCTTCTGTAATTAAGTAAGAGTTGTTACTTTTCATTGTTGTGGGGTAAATGATGTATAAAGTTCGGAGTGTATGGTCCAATGGGAATAAGGCGGGTTGAGCATGCGCGGTCCGCAGCTGTCGGCGCTGTTGCGCGAAGTGGCGAGTCCGCCGGGAGTGGCCGCGCAGGCACGTCGCGCCGCTGCTGCCGCCCCGCCGCTGAAAGTGAGTGCGCCGCCCGCCGCGCCGCTATCTGTTGCGCCTACAATCGATACTGCTCGAGTGTGCTTTTGTTTTGGTCGAGATTACACGCGACATGTTTGCGTTCCTATCTTTATTTTGAGTGGCACTTAAATGGTAGTGTGATAAATACAGCCTAACTATTCTGGTGCGTAATACATTGTCGGTAAGTTTACGTCATAGTAGACTCTAACTATAATACAGCTACTACTTAGAAAACAGTTACCTGATTTTTTATATCAAGTCATAAACTTTGTAGCACAAGACTGGATGGCTTGTTCACTTAACTTATCAAATTCAAAGTCAAAGATCTTTATTGTGAGACAGCGCGGTTTAAAAAGGTGTTCTAAAGGTTGTTGTGCTCTTGCACTGCTCCACCATGTTAGGCGTACAATAGTTTGTGACAAAATTATTAATTATTATACTTTAATAACAATGGTGCAGTCGAGTTTAGTGCATCTAAGTATGACGAGGGCTCCGTAAATGTAAAGAGCGGCGACGCGGCTATGGCGTAGGGAACAACGGCGTAGCTGCTACGCCGTAGTTGCCAGTCGTCATGGAGACGACGATGTGAAGCGGCGCATCTGTCGCCCTGCACCGGGATCGCGGGGCTGGTCGATAACCACTTGCCACCACCACCGTGGCCGTTCAACGCGATAACGTTCGGCTGGCAGCGTAGGTACTAATTTTGTAAATTAAAGGCGTCTTTCAATCTTCATATTAAAAATAAATGAATTTAAATCGTGTTAACTCTTCCTAGCTTTATAAATAAGGGTGGCACTTGTATCCTTTTGCTCCAGGTGTCTGTGTGCTATCCCACCCCACTTGGGTCGACCCTGCTCGTCATTCTTCCCCAGACGTGTCTGTTCTGGGCGTCGTGGCCGAGCCTGCTACTGGAGGTTTCTTGGTCGTATTTTGTTCTTCACTGGCATCCGTTAAGGTGATATGTAAAAAATAAATCATCGCTCGAGGGGTGTGGCTTAACCGAAGACGCGGGGAGCGCCCCCGCTTGAATACATTGAAGCCGGATCCACACCTATCCACACGTTTGTATAAGGATGATAAAAAAGTTTTGTTGCAAAAATTTCAACGATGTTTTTTTAAGTATTGACACAATGTGACATCGAGCTATGTAAAGGATATTCTAGAATGTTTTCTACTGTTCCGCGTGACAGGGTATAAAAGAGCGACCTTGCGTTCTAATGGACAGAATTGGCTTCGATCTCGCAGGTGCAACTTCGGGCGATCATGTTTTATGTGTGGCGGCGCGGCACGAACGCAAGCACAACTGCTAAAAATATACAGGATGCATTCGGGGAGGACGTAGTTTCTCATTGAACAGTCCAGCGTTGGTTCAATCGTTTTAAATCTGGAGACACAAGTTTTGAAGGTAAGGAACGTTCCGGACGACCCCTGAGCATCGACGACGACGCATTACTCTGCTGCATCAAAGCAAATCCTGAAGCAAGTACGCACGAGCTAGCCAGAGAACTTGGCTGCACCCAAGCATCAATAGTAAATCACTTACTTAACTTGGGATACAGGACAGTTCTAGCTCAATGGATACCACACCGTCTCACCGACGATAATAAGAACTGCCGCGAGACCATCTGTCAGTCTCTGCTACTTCGTCATCATCGCAAGGAGTTTTTAGAGGATCTTGTGACGGGGGATGAAAGCTGAATCTTGTATGATAACAGAAAGCGTCTAGGCAGAAAAACCGCCACAGCAAACGATTGATCCTCACCCACAAAACATTTTGTTGTGCTGTTTCTGGGACGCAAAGGAATGCTGTTTCACAATTTTCTCCCTGCAGGCACACGATCTCCTCTACACAATACATTGAGAATCTCCAGGAATTAGCAAAAGCTATAAGAGAAATACTGCCAAGACGCGCAACTGTCCACCTTCTCCACGACAACGCGAGACCCCATGTCGCAAAGGCAACCCACAAAACAATCACCGAACTTCACTGGAATACCGTTTCTCATCCACCATACTCTCCCGACATGGCGCCATCTGACTACCATTTGTTGAAACATTTAAAGGCATATTTGAGAAACAAAACTTTCAAAAACGTCGACGGTCTCAAGAAGGATGTTTTCATATTCTTCGAGTCACAGCCGCCGTAGTTTTGGGCAAAAGGAATAAACAACTTGCCTGCTAGATGGTCCAGTGTCATAGAATTAGATGGCGAATATATTGTTGATTAGAAATTTTGTGTATAAGATATATGAATAAATATATTCTACTGAAATTATTGCGACAAAACTTTTTTATCAACCTTATATTTGTGACGGCTTGTTGAGGTTTGGCAAGCGTGTGGATCCGGCTTAGCATAACATTCTACGAGTACAATACTATTGCGCAGGGTCTGTCAACTTTGTTCTACGAACTGTATGTAGGTGGGCTTGAAAACAAGAAAAAGACAACGCCATGAGAGTAAAAGAGATGAATATAATAATGTTGCCACTAAAAATACAATTTCGTATTTTCCATAATAATGAGCTTATTATTTGATTTTTAAAATAAATTACCCTTGAAAAAACCGTTAGCTATTATTCTGATGTTACACAAATATATTTTATTGAGAAATATAACATATGTAATTGATTAATAATAATAATAATAATATGTCATTTATTTCGACCAACTAGGATCACAAAACATTCATATTCTATATACATTATCAATAAAATAGGATACAAAACCACGGCAAAAATACATAATAAATTAAACTGCATCAAATCAATTAAATCATGATAAATTTCATCAAATTAATAAATAAATTAGAATCAAATCAATTAATAAATAATAAATTAGAATCAAATCAATTAATAAATAATAAATTTCATCAAATTTAAAACATAAATTATAATTAAATTAATAGGCAATTAGAATCAAATTAATCAAATGTCATCTATAGGTATTATATTATACTGTCACTACATTAAGCATACAACAATGGTTAATGTAGTGACAGTCGAACCTCTCAGCCATCATCCTCAAGATACTGTTGGAGCTGGCGCGGACCCTGCGCACCAAGGATGTGCACCTTTTCCGCATCGTCGCATAGAAGCAGTCAATACGTGACTCAGCGAACATCCCCGACGCACTGCAGTGCCGAGGCAGCCCCAACAACATCCTGTAGGCATTGTTGAATTGGACTCGTAGGGCGCTGTACTGTTTTTGAGTATAGTTAACCCACAAGGCGCTCGAATAAAAACAGGTGCAATACGCTCTGAAAAGAGTGTTTTTTACTTCCTTCGAGCAGCGTGCAAACCTGCGAGCTATCATGTTCGCTCTAACAGACAACGCCCTACGTTCCCGCTCTATGTCTGAATCGTCTTTCAGGTCAGAGGTCACCAGATGCCCAAGGTATTTAAAGGTGTCAACCCTCTTTAGCGATACATTATTTAACTTGATGCTTGGGATACTATCTGGACATTTACCCCTGGCCCGGAAAACCATACACTCACTTTTCTTAGTGTTATAGAGCAGGCCATGACTGAGAGCATATTCCTCACAAATGCCGAGCAGCTTAGACAGGCCACATACCGAGGCGCTCAGCAGCACCATGTCGTCCGCATAGCTAATGTTGTTTACACAAACCCCACCAACATGACATCCGACATGCGTGCTGCTCAGCCTCTCGATGAGTGCGTTTACATAAAGATTGAAGAGCGTTGGCGAGGTCAACCCCCCTTGCCTCACCCCGCACTCCAACCTGTATGGTTCAGACAGCGCCCCCGACCACCGAACTACGTTGACCTGGTTCCCGTACCAATATTTGAGAATACGAATGCATTCTCTTGGCAGGGATGTGTCGTTAAGTTTATCCCAGAGGATATCATAGGAAACCAGGTCAAACGCCTTCGTAAGGTCGAGGAAGCAAGCATAGACTGGTGTTTTGCGATCAGTATAGTACTTGACAGTCTCCTTCAAACACAGAATAGCTGTCTCAGTGGAGAGTCCCGATTTGAAACCGAATTGATTGTCATGTAACTCGAGACAGCCACTCATCAGTGTGTTAAGAAGACTGTCAAGCACCTTAGACATAATTGTAGCCAGAGAGATGGGTCTGTAGTTGTTAGCGTCGCTTATATCACCAGTCTTACTTTTCACGATTGGTACCACCACGGTCTGCATCATAGCTGGAGGTAGATATGAATGTCCTAGACATAGGGAGTAAAACATAGCCAGAACCCTTGGAAGATGGACGCCAGCATGTCTAAGATGCTCGATACTCAAATCATCGTGGCCAGGAGACTTGCCTCGGGCCATGGTGGTGACAACCTTTCTAACATCCTTGGCCGTAAACCTTACACTGACCTCTTGCCCCCGAGTTACACCTTCAAGTCCCGACCTCGATGGTCCCAATGGTGAAGTTACCATGAAATGGCTTTTGAACATTTCAGCTATGTTTTTTGGATCAGTAATGCCACCAACGCTCACAGGCAAGCCCGGCCTTCTGTTTACTTTATTAGTGGACTTCCAGAAACTCCGAAAATCATGTTTAGAGTGATGCGTTGCCAGAATGTCCATTTTAAGTTGCTCACTGTTATTTTGACACCACTTTAACCGGCTTTTAAAGATTTTACGGGTTTCCTGCATCTCACTCCAAATACGACCCGACCTCGGTCTGCCACACGATATCCATAACTGAAACTTAGACCTGGCCTCCCGGTGAGCACCACTGACATGTCTGTTCCAGCCTACTACAGGTTTCTTCTTACGTATCCTATTACTACCAGAGTAACTGTCATTAGCTGCTCGGCCTAAGATGTCTACAATTTCGTCATACATTTTGTCTATAATATACCTATGCTCCACATCATCGCAAGAGAAATCGCCACAGCTACCTAAGTCACTCGGAAAGTCTACTAATTTTAATCGCTCATTACATAACTTATTATATAGTGCAATTTGTTCAGACGTTCTCTCACCCCAACGTATTTTATTACACGGATCGATATTATTACATGCTATTTTAGGTTTAATACTATTTAAATTACAACATATAAACAAAGGAAAGTGGTCCGACCACATGACATCATACTTAATATCTATATTAACAACCGTTCGCATAGCCGACTCCGTTGCTAGACAGTGGTCTAACCAGCGTCTAGACCCGTTCGCGTCACTTATAAAGCTATACGTATCAGATGAGAGTCCGAGTAATTCAACATCGGCACATATCCACTCAGCCTCCGCACAAAAGTCTTTCAACTCGTTAAAAAATAACTGGCCCGGATGAGCATTATAGTCCCCGAGCAAATAAACCGTCTCCGTATGTTCATTATTAATGATCGCACTTACCACGCTAAGACAATCCGTAAATTCCGGTAGATTCACGACACAATCGGTAGGCATATAAATGCTAAACACTAAAAACGACCTTTGCCCTAACTCCACTTTAATGGCACAGACGCGAGCGTTGTCACACTTCACTATAGACACATTCTGTAGGACACTCTTCTTCCACAATATCGCCACTCCTCCATACGGCCGGCCTACGAGCATGCCCGCCGTAGTATCCACAGCTGACGTCCCCACATAGCCATAATCAGCATCGATGTCGCTTAAAAAATGTATATCATTCGGTAGAAGCCATGTTTCTTGCAAAGCTATTATATCAGAGGCATGACATAGTTGCCTGACATAGTCTACCGATCGCTTGACACTTTTACAATTGAAGCTAACCAATGTGTACAGGTTGTCTTTATCCATCTAATACATTCTCAGACCGGTCACGTCGCGGCAACGCCTCGAAGTTCGTTATATTGCGCTTGAAATTTACAAATCGCCTGAATATGATTCCTTGAGGCCATAAACCGCTATCGAGGAATAATGACAACTTGCTTTCCATTATGAAGAATTTATAGGCCTTGTATTCTCTTTCGTACCTAAAAGATATTTTCTCCAACCGAATCATTTCCTTAGTTTTATTAAATACGTAATCTATTATATCTTTTTCGGTGGTATCATTATGTATTCTTGTAATGAAAATCGGTATCTTTCTATCCGCCGCTTTAAATTTACCCTCATTGTCACGACATATTCCCGCCAAGCCCGTATAACGGTATCTCTTCTGTTTCTTATGATAATTCACTACCTGCCAGTCATTATGATTATTATCATCATTATCATATAGGTAATTTCGCTTAGAGTTCTTATTCTGGATTGCATTAGAGTATGGCGGTGACGTCATGGTTACTGTCTTAACACTCGATACAGACGCAGACGGCTTTGTGACATTAGTACCGTTATCGGCAACCGGTTTTACAATAGCCGACCGTTGAGAAACAGCTGATACGTTGTGTTGGTTATTTTCAGCTACCCCCACAATATCTCTAAATTGTATTGGAGTAGTTTCGAATTCCTGTTGCTTACACAATTTACTATTACTTTTCTCCGGCGATAAATGATCGATGTGTGAAAGCCCTATAGGACCACTATCCAGCATCCAGGCGCCTCGTCGTTTGTTTACGTTTTCTGAATTCGGTAGCAAGGAGTCGTATTTCATTTGTGATAGTTCAGACTTTAACTGATCAATCTGAACTTGCGAAACATATGTAGACTTAATATTCTTCACTTCTTCTTGAACTAGGAGTAGATCCTTCAGTAGCTTCGTGCAGTCCAGGTGATCAAACAGCACAGGAGGGAGACGTTCTAATTCCCTGGCGACATAGATCGGAAACAGATCCGGTTCCTTCGATTTGAAGACCTGCACTATATCAGCTAGGTCCCGTTCCTCCTTGCCCTTATTTTTACGTTTTATTTTAATACCAGGCACAGACTCGAACAACAATAATTTCGATTTTTCAATTTCTTCTTTAGAGAAAGATGATGTACAAACTCGAACTAACGTGTCCTCATCTATCACTGACACTTTGTTCTGTATGTAGGCTAACATTTCATCAATCACGATATTACAAGATGCACACTTTACTACGTTCGTCATGTCGATTTACGATACGCGATGCGCGCGCGTCGTTCCGTTAAAAAGAAACACGTCCGCACAAGGGGGGTGCGCGGGCGCGACTGATAGATTAAGACATAATAAAAAAATGATATGGAGGGTAATGTGTGGCAACACTCGTCCGCACGTCATATTGACGTCACAAGAAAAATGTCTGCCGCCGCTTGCGCACTATTTTATCTTTTACTTATTTATTTGTAATAAATAAACTAGTTCCATTTAATTCTACAAACATTGATAGCGTTGAGTCGAGCTTGCTCCTGCGTTCCTGTGTTTTGGTGAAATTAAGTGTGTATTTGTGAGATATAGACTCGGTGTTGAGACAGTGACTCTTGTTTGATTTTGTGTTTAATTTAGTGATGAGTTCGTAGTTCATGTAAAATCAGTCATAATATAATAATTAATCTGTTATGTAAATTATAATTATTCACATGCTAAATAAAAAAGTCAAGTACGTACTAATCTTTGTTTTACTAGACTGCTTCTGTATAGATAAATTTTAGCATTTTATGTACAAGTACAGTGTGTTTCTCGATAGTGATTGTTGATGCCAATTATTGCTGAGCAAAAATTGGCCATCTTGTAGGAAACTGTCGAGAAACGCGCTGTATTTGTGCATAAAATGCAATACAAAGTATCTATAAAATGCACTGTAGTTCAAAATTCCCGCCCTAGCTTCTACTCCTTAGTTTTCGTGGGCGGAATATAGATGGCGCCAGTCGGTAAGGAAAAATTTCCTCCTAAAATTTGTACGGAGCAGTTATTCTTCCCTCTTAGGGTATATAATTATGTTCTGTGCTATTGCGTAATTTAGAACTTTATGGAAAAACATTATGAAATAAAAGTTGTTGAATTTTTTTTTGTCATAACTTTTGCACCAACCCGATATTTTCTTTGTTTGTATCCTTGCCCCTATTTTTATTAATTACATATTCGAGACAAAAAATATAATCACGATTGCGGGAGGAACGACACAGGTCCGTTACTGACAAAGCCCGCAGGCGATCTCGGCGGGCATAAGAAAGTGACAGAGTCAATTACTTCCACATGCGAAAAAAGAGATCGCAACAATGCGCTGGAACCAAAATAAAACTACTTAAGCGCCAAACCAAATAAAAATTGTTTAAAAATAAATTAAGCTTTGTATCAAAAATTTGTTCAGCCAGAGTTTTCAATTACCTATTACGCATATTTTGAATGCAATTTTGCAATGAAATTAATTAGGATTTTAGAATTACAGAAGAAAATATAAAAAAGTAGACGTCTTTTCGGAATTAAATTCTATCGAGGAAATTTGAAGCAATTGCGTTTTCCTTCAGTCAGAGTCTTAATCAAATAGTCAATAAAAATATAACTAAAAATCAAATCCAAACATGCTGTAATAGTGAAATAAATGGATTCGACAAAAACACCCAATTTATTTTGATATAGTCTTAAATTGGCGCTAATGCTCAGGGCTTGCCTCGCATATGTTATGTTTAGCTCTTTGGTCGTTCCACCAGATCACATTAGTTTAGTTTCGGTTTTTCTTCGATTCGGTGCATTTTAATAGTTTATCGGATAGGTTGTCATCCTGTCAAGAAGAGTGACACCGTATCGCTCTGCCTGGCAGCATGTTGGCGCTGATCTGGAGTCCAGCGGTCGATCAACATGTCTTGTGTTTTCCGCATGTTTTGCTACCATCATTTTTGCGGAAAGCATCGAGTTTCTTGAGACTTTTGTTGATGACGACGAACTGTCGGTTCATTGGTTATTATTTGTAAGTCTGCTGCTTTTGTCAAAGTATACGAGATGAGTTGGGTCGACAGTTGTCACGTTGACGAGTTGTTGCACGGACGGCGTCAAACGCGTAACCATGACAGCTAGAGATGTGCTTAGGCACGTGCTGCAAACACTCTTTCGTTGCAATCTAGGTCTCAACCGACGTTATCGTCGTGATGTCGATGAAGTTGCCTCTGGTTGTTTATTGTCCGAGGTTTGTGTTGGTTTGTCTTCGGTGTTATATCCTGTTTCAATGGGTAATCAAGACAATTTTGTTATAGACCATTTCATAAGTTTGGACTTAGTCTTGAGCGTGACGACTCATACTAAGTTGTCAGGTCAAGGATGCGTCTCTTTAACATGTCCTAATAACGCTCCTAACGCGTCCTAAGAACAAGTGGCTCCAGCCGGATGGCTGGAGTCCCTTGTTCTTCTTTTATAAGGACGACGTCATCCACTGCTATGTTATGTTGCTATGTTGTGTGGTGTGTTTGCCATTTTCGTTTTTTCATTTACGTTTGAAGGTAATCTTTGGACTATTTCTTCCAAAATCCCTTGTACTGTCAAGCGCCATCGTAAAGTTAAGCTTCTGTTATCAACCTCTGACGTGATCGGAGGTGCCAGTACCGGTCCGCCGACTAAAAAGTAGCCAGGTGTTAAGTAATCGTTGTCGTCGAGATCATTTGTTAAAGTGACCAGTGGTCTCGAGTTGAGGTAGGCTTCAATTTATACCAGCAAAGTAGTAAACTCTTCGTATGTAAGTTTTTGTTCACCAAGAACGGCTTTAAGGTGGTGTTTCATAGTCTTGACTGCAGCTTCCCACAATCCTTCCGATGTGGGCCAAGATGGGGCATTAAAGTGCCATTCAATGCCACACTCGGAAGTGTTGTTAATAAGGTCGTCGTTGACTATAAGCTGCATTGCGTCTTAGCGTTCTTTTGCTAGTGCTCTGGATGCTCCAATAAAGTTCGTCCCGTTGTCGCTGTAGACATGTTTTGGCGTTCCTCGCCGGGCGCATAGCCGCTTCAATGCTGTTAAGAATGTGACAGTGCTGAGATCTAACACCAGTTCAAGGTGGATAGTTTTTATGCTTAGACAAATGAAGATCGCGATGTATGCTGTACTGTTTTAATGCCGCGACCTTTGTTAGCTTTTATTTCAACGTGCCCCGTAAAATCCACACCGATGTGTGTGAATGGCCATGAATGTGTAACTCGAGACATTGGTAAGTCGGCCATTTGTTGATTGCTGCGCTGCGATTGGTAGCATGGCAGGTGACTCATTTGTTAAGTTGCTTCTTGATTGGTTTCATGCTGCCAAGTATCCAATATTTGTTACGAAGCTGTTCCAAAGTAAGCTTGGCACCACCGTGGAGGGTGTTCTTGTGGGCTTGGTCAATCAAGAGTTCTGATAACTTGTGGTTGTTAGATAAAATTATCGGATTTTTTTGGGAGTTGTTTAACTTGGCATCTCCAAGTGTTCCTCCCACTCGAAGAATGCCTTGTGCATCTAGTGTTGGGCTCAAACTCAAAATGTTGTTTGCGTAGGTGAGCTACATATACAACATGTAACGTTAAATGCGCAAAACCTCAGACATCCCAACAGATTTTTAATTCAATTGACCTATTTCAGAGAGAAAATAAGTCATTAAAAAAATTGTAAAGGTTTTATGTGCTGTTTTAGTATTACTGGCCATTCTGATCGTTTCTTGCGTCTGCGACGACGCTTTATCGAGGGAGGAGACGTCACCGGGCCGTTGCGCCGCGCTGTCATTGGCTTGCTTGACCTATTAATAAATAGACACGGCAACGTTTTTAATGAAGATTTTTAAAAAAATGTGACCTATATTAAAAAGTGGTTCAATTCATTCTGCTCGTTATTCTGATCAAACTATTTTCAGGTTTTGCGCATTTAACGTTACACGTTGTATATCATCGCCAAAGCTATTTTATTTTTCTGTGCCGTTTTCACGAGTAGGTTTTGAGTCAGCACTATGCCTTCTGTTGATAAGTGTGACATTCGATTGGCTCTTGTTGCGTCACGTGAATTGTTTATAAATCGTAGTGAGGGAGGAGAACCGAGATAGAGGTTTGCACCGGAGCGAGATTTTAACAACCGATTGAATTCACCGGTGATTGGGCAATCTCCGGTGAAAAACCGGAGGTCACCGGAGATTGAAGAAATTTTGTTTCTTTTTTGTATTTTATATATTAAAAATGAAGAAATAAGAATAATCAATTGATATACTTTATAAATAATCATTTATTAAAAAAAGTTTTATAAAAACAACAATTAATGCTTATTTTGATTTAAGAAATACCACATTTCAACAGCGTCATAGCTTGACATGTTTCTTCTATAATTTAGTATTTGTCGTGTCGCCGAAAATACTCTCTCTGACCTTACAGAAGTAGCAGGCACAGCTAGGTATTTAAAGGCTATTTCGTCTAAAGGCTTTAAATGTTTATTAAATTTCCAGAATTGCACAACTTCATCCCAATTGTGGCTTTTTTCAGGATACTGTGTTTCCGTATACATTTTGAATAAATTCATTGCCGTAGCGGATGTCATATCTGCTTATTTGCTTATCTGCAGATTACTGGTGTTTCTTTTTAGGAATCCAAGCAAATCCGGGCGACCAGTTTCTCTTGTACTATTTTCACTTGACGTGGCTATTTCTTCTGCGCTTTGAGATATTTTTCGGATCCGGAAAATATTATTTATTTCTGCCTTTATAGCACCTTTAGCAGCCAATTTATTTTGCAATAGTCTAAAGCTGTTTCTAAAAACGGGTTGCAGTATAGTAGAAATTCGACAAACAGTTGCAGATTCGTATTCCAATAAGCTATCATTCATACAGTTTTTCAAAATGATTGTTGAATGTGTCTTTTAATTGTGTAAATTTATGATATAAAAAAAAATAAGATGCTTCGATCACCGGAGATCAATCGGTTAATTACCGATTATTTCAATCGAGTACTTTTACCGGTAAATCACCGGTTATCCTCCGGTACTCACTGCTCCGGTGCAAACCTCTAAACCGAGAATTACAGTGCGCAATCTGTAATGTTACAGATTCATTACGTTGGTGAGAGAAGAGCACGGAGCATTGTCTGACATTGTGAAATATACTAAATGTTCAAAATCGAATCTGAAATGTTACATTTCAGGCAGACGCTCCAGGTGAGGAAGCACCTTTATGCAATTCGATTTCATATGTTGGATATTACGGTGTTCTCTCACCTGGAGCGTTCGCCATTACTTTACAACACTGTAATGCTCGGTTCTCTTCCCTAAGCAATGTAATGCTCGAATCTTTAACATTACAGATTGCACACTGTAATGCTCGGTTCTCTTCCCTAAGCAATGTAATGCTCGAATCTTTAACATTACAGATTGCACACTGTAATGCTCGGTTCTCTTCCCTAAGCAATGTAATGCTCGAATCTTTAACATTACTGATTGCACACTGTAATGCTCGGTTCTCTTCCCTAAGCAATGTAATGCTCGAATCTTTAACATTACAGATTGCACACTGTAATGCTCGGTTCTCTTCCCTAAGCAATGTAATGCTCGAATCTTTAACATTACAGATTGCACACTGTAATGCTCGGTTCTCTTCCCTAAGCAATGTAATGCTCGAATCTTTAACATTACAGATTGCACACTGCAATGCTCGGTTCTCTTCCCTAAGCAATGTAATGCTCGAATCTTTAACATTACAGATTGCACACTGTAATGCTCGGTTCTCTTCCCTAAGCAATGTAATGCTCGAATCTTTAACATTACAGATTGCACACTGTAATGCTCGGTTCTCTTCCCTCATTGATGTAATGCTCGACTCTGAGCTCTGTAACGTCACATTATAGGCGAATGCTCCAAGTGAGAGAGCACCTTTAGTCATCGAATTCTATTTTTGCAGTAGATCAATGGGTTTAGACTGCGACCTGTGCTAGTGGTTGCTGTTGCATTGAAAACCCCTCGGAGTTTTGTTGTTGTTGAGTCAGGTTCCATGACTCCGTGACGGGGCAGCAAACATCTCGATGTGTTCAGCGCTGTGCACTTTTTCATATGCTCTAGGGCTATGTATTCGTCGATAAAAGCCTTGTAACTTGAAGCGAGGGTTTCATCTCGTGCTATTCATCTTTCCAGCTGCTTGAATTATCTTTCCAGCTGCTTGAATCGTGCGATAGTTTGAGGCTTTGATCGTCCCAAGTTTTATTTGAAGTTGGTTTTCATGGGGATTCTAACTTCATATCGCCCATCTTCTAGCCTTTCTGTTGTGTCAGTATATATACCGCCTCTCGCAGTGTTCCTCCTCGACGCTCGTGGACTTATCGTCCGACATTATCTCTTCAATTTCCCAAAAGCGAGAGATATCGTTAGTGTTTACCACGACACGACAATTGAACGTATTCGTGTTTCCCACTAATACCCAGCCGAGCTTGGTTTACTGTGCTATAGGTACATATTCGAGGGCTGCCTTTTAAGTTGTGTCGTTTGAAATAAGTATAGTTAGACGATCTAATAGATTATTACCATTTATTGTTTTTCAAAGAATTCTCCGGGATATTTCACTTTTGCATGCTTTCGAACCAGTTTTTAAAACATTTATTCCACTCCAAAGTGGGGGTAGTCAAAATGGCCGATTTGTATGCGTTAACAGCTTCTTCGGGTGAGCTGAAACGTTGACCACGAAGACTTTGCTTTATTTTGGGGAACGTAAAAAAATCTTTAGGGCTCAAGTCAGGGCTGTAAGGCGGGTGATCTAAAATTTGGACATTTTGGGTGCTCAAAAACATCTTTGTATAGCGGGCGGTGTACGAACTTGCATTGTCATGGTGCAGTATCATACGACGTCTTGAGTTGTTTTTTCGAAACTCTGTGATGACTCGTGGCAAACAAACAGTGGTATACCAGTCAGCGTTAACAGTCCTGCGATCTTCTAGTACAATATAGTACAGGATCCGTATAAGAACGACCTTCACCTATCGAGTAACCGGACGAAATGTGTTTTTTTTCGGAATAAAATACGTTAACGAAAGTAACGGTGATGGGTTCCCTAATGAAATCCTGTCAAGAATATTTTAATATTTTTTTTCGATACCTTCACCGATCGAGGAACCAAAAAAATTGAGCGCTAATCGAAAGTACCTATGAACTCTATAGAATATGCAAACATAGAATTTCCTACCTTTTTCTTGTCAAGGCTGTAGGGTTGCTTAGTTTAAACAGGCGAATCGAAAATGTTACGTTCACCGATAGATTTAAACCAAATAAATTATATATCAAAATGAAGATTATTTTTTTGCGAATACGATGGTTTAAGGTTGCCTATGAAAAACCTGTCAACAATCAGGATTAATTAAAAATATCCTTGACAGGATTTCATTAGACAACAATATTTTATTACATAAAAACACATTTCGTCCGGTTACTCGATCGCTCGGTGAAGGTCGTTCTTCTACGTATCTTAGACCAATAGTAGCGACGTGACCACCCTTTGCCACAAACGAGGGAACCATTTTTTTTTAAGTGCTCCGTGAGCGTATGACTTTGGTCGGTTTTGGCTCATCTTGGAAGACCCAGACATTTGACTGCTGCTTGGAATCTGGATCGTAAGCATATATCCAAGACTCGTCACCACTAACCATATTCATAAATGTGTTATGACTCTCCTCGGTTAAATCGCTGCAGTTTTGCGACACCATCTAACACGGGCTCTTTTTGGTCGTCGTTAAGCAGATGTTCAGAAGATCCAACGAGAGATCAACTTTCTTACGCCGAGTTCATCGTGCAGGATTTTTTGGATAGTAATCCCTGAAATGCCCACGGCTGCCTCTATTTCACGGTATGTCACATGACGATCTTCGACGATTAGCTGCCGCACGGCGTCGATATTCTCTTGCGTCATGGCGGTTTTTGGACGATCTTCACGTGGCTTGTCACTGAATGATAAATGATAAATGATTTATTTTCTGTAAGTAGGTTTGTACAAACACTTTTACATGTCAATCATATTTTTTTAAACTAGATGAGGTAGGCGTTTCCTAACTGACTACTCTGAGAAGAAAGGCCGAAACAAACTCAGAGGTCACAGTCTCTTTTAAAGTCCAGACATAATCTTGGTCAGATCATATGAAGACCATGTAGATTGGTGTCTGAAATGGTCTTTTGAGTAAATAACCACACAGATTGAGCGGACCTGTCCAGTCAGTGCACGCATTTGTCAAAAATCGTGCAGCTCAACTCAGAATTTGAGGAGCCTTACGATTCGACGAACAATACCAATGAAAGGACATTTGGGTAGGCCGCATAAATTACTCAAACTGCCAGATCATGATTAAAACTAACTAAGAAGGAAAACAGAAAAAAGAAATGACCCACATAGTCTTCACACTCACAATAATATTAATAAAAAATAACATACTTTACAAAGTAAATATCCATGTCATTGTTTATATAAAATTCATCAATGTCAATGTGTATATAAAAATCCGGACATAATCTTTGATCTTTGAGGACCATGTAGATTGGTGTCTGAAGTGGTCTTTTGAGGAAAGAACCACACAGATTGAGTGGACCTGTGCAGTCAGTGCACGCATTCGTCAGTAACCGTGCAGCTCAACTCAGAACTTAAGGAGCTCAACGATTCGACGAGCAATACCAAGGACAGGACATTTGTGTAGACCGCATAAACCACTCAAACTGCCAGACCATGATTGAAACGGAAACAATGACCCACATAGTCCTCTCATTCACAATAATTAAAATAATTTCGGTTTAAAGAAGTTTATTTCTCAAAAAAGAACATACATAGTTCACTTAAATATGAGAAACTTAACGAAAATAAAATATTATTATTATAAACATAGTTGTCGTTCGATCTATCGTACATGTAGTGGTGGTCGTTTATTATTGTTGTTTGGCCAAATACAACTTTAATTTATTTTTAAAAATGTTCATTGATGAGGAGTCTCTTATTTGTTTAGGTAACTTATTATAAAGCTGCGCTCCCTCAAACTGTATTGTTCTCCTTCCGTACAAAGTTCTAACTGAAGGCAGTTCTATACTATCCCTGTTCCTAGCATAGTAGTGGTAAGTTTTGCGTTTGAAAGTGATTTGTGAGTGTATTTTGTTAGTCAGAATTTTTTTTATTAGTATGCATGTGTGGTATGTATATAATGTTTTTAGGTTAAATAGTTTAGTTTTAGTGTAAAGTTCTTTTGTAGGTGTTAAGTAATTGTAATTAAACAGAGTTTTGATTGCTTTGTTTTGCGTTACTTGTAGGTCATGAAGATGTGTAATAGCGGCCTGTCCCCATACTTGTATTAGATAGTCTAGGTGCGGTTTGATGAGAGTATTATAAATTGTGTATCGTAATTTATATGGCACACATTTAGCGATATTTCGCAGAGCTCCAGTCAACGGGATTAATTTGCCTCTTACGTAATCAATGTGTGGTCTGAATGACAATCTACTGTCTAAGATCAGGGCTAAGTATTTCTCTTGGTTTGATCTTAATAACTGTTGGCCATCTACCGTAAGGGGAGGGAAAGCAGGAATCTTTTTGTTCTTAGGAGAAAATATTATGTATGCGGTTTTGTTGACATTAATAGTGAGTAAGTTTTGCTTAAGCCACGTATTTATGACACGCCGGTCCTGCTGAGCTTCAGTAACAAGACTAAGTATGGAGTGACCAAAATAAAAAAGACACGTGTCATCTGCGTACAGTGATATATGACCCGCTAACCCAACATTACTTATATTATTTATATAAATTAAGAAAAGCAGTGGTCCTAAAACTGATCCCTGAGGAACTCCGCATATTACTTCTGCAGCTGTACTTTCAAAGTTGTTAATTTTTACTATCTGACGTCTGTTTGCAAGATAAAATTCGAATATTTTGTAGGCTTTGGCAGTGACTCCAATGCTATTTAACTTTTCTAATAGTATAGAATGACTTATAGTATCAAAAGCTTTCTTAAGATCAATAAAAATACCTAGAACTAGTTGCTTTTTATCAATATTGTTTTTAATTTTAGTTACTAAATCTATTGTTGCTGCGAGTGTATTAGAATGCGGTCTGAATCCGTATTGATGTTCATATAGAAAGTCTATTTGGTTTAAGTAATCAGATAGGCGTGCAAACAATACCTTTTCAAATATTTTTGAAATCACAGCCAGTACTGAGATAGGCCGGTAATTGCCGGGATCAGTTTTAGTTCCAGCTTTGTAAATAGGGGTCACCTTGGCTATCTTAAGGCTGTCTGGGAAAACACCTTCCTTAAGGCAATCATTAATACAGTTTGCAAGATTATTAGCGATTTGGTTTCCAATACACTTCAGAGCCTTTGTGGTTATACCGTCTATGCCACAGCTGGTATTATTATCTAGGTTATCTATAATTTTTTTGATTTCGTCTGTTGAACAAGGGCGAAGTTCCGATAGATTGTCTTGACTAGCATTAGTTTTGTGTATAGTATTTGTGTGTGTGGTGTTAGGTTGGTTTGATTGTATTTTATGGGCTAATATAGAACCTATTTATGACTTTAAACAGTAAATGTTCATATCATTCTGTATATAAATAAATATGTCGTCGCAAGCGATATCAAGACGACAAAATAATCAAAATACTACTTCCGGTTGATTTCATAATATTGGTCAAACCGGAACTCAATTCTCATTGGTTGATCGGTTAGTACAGTGAACGCCGTGAGGTGGCGCTATAACTTCACGCCATTTTCTACACGTGGACAGAGCCGATTGGAGAGCAGGCGGCATTCGATTTGCGGAGCGCACGCCGGACGGTTGAGAGCATACCATCGGAACTGTCATGTTCACCGTACAAACCTTTGGTTCTTACTACTCATAATGTGATTGTAAATTACCGAATAAACGTGACTGTGATCTGTGCTTTAAACTACGTTTTACTGGGTTGCCCGAGTACCCACCTTTCTCATGGAACCCGTACCAAGAAACTACGATGATGGCCCTATTATCGCTGCGCCCACGCTCGCGCCGTCAAACGGATATTTAGAAAAAAAAAAAAAACAAAAGTGTAAATCAGCAAAATAAAAAATAAACAACATTCACTGTCTAGACCTATTGGAGCACCTCAATCCCAAGCGTTTTTGGGTGATTCTTTGAAACACAGTCGTGGCGTGATTTTAACTGAAGAACACATCAAAATAATCTCCAATTTAAATATCGATTTCAGGTTTTATGGTTAAGGTAGATCTATCTATATGCATTTTTCGAAAAGTATAACCTATTTTGCAAAGAACAAAAGGGTTTCCGAAGGAACACTACGATTAACATGGCAATATTTGAGTTATTAGCCAGCGTTATGTCATCTGTAGATGAAAGAAACCCAGTCTGCGCAATTTACACGGACATGACCCATGGCTTTTGATCATGTGGACCATCAGATTCTGTTACATAAATTGCATAGTTATGGTATAAGGGGGAACATTTTAAAGTTAATCGAATCATATCTCAGTAATAGACTCCAGTGCACAGAAATTTGTAGGCTATGTCCAAAAAGTAAATTAGAAACAGTATATGTATCAAAACCTAGACACGTAAAAGCGGACCCAGTACGCTACCTTGTGGGACTCCATAAGTCCCACAAGGTAGCGTACTGGGTCCGCTACTTTTTTTGATATATATATTAATGATCTCCCGGAAACAACAACCAAAAAAATGGTTCTTTTTGCAGATGACAGCACAGCCATTATAAAATGTACTGATTTGAATAATTATAAAACTGACATCAATATTTGTTTAAATGACATAATAAATTGGCTTAATAATAATAATTTGGTCATAAATCTCAATAAAACAAAAATCATGCATTTTTATCAACGGTGTAAAAACCCAAAGATTAATATTTTCTACAAGGGCTGTGATATTGAAGAAGTGGATAGGGCTAAGTTTCTAGGTATTACTATAGATAATCAACTTACGTGGAAGCCTCACTTAGAAGAATTATGTAAAAAACTGAGCAAATCCGCTTACGCTCTCTATCAGCTCTCAAAGAAAGTAAACAGTCAGGCTCTTTTAACAGCCTATCATGGACTAGTTGCATCTGTTTTGCGATATGGCATTATTTTCTGGGGGCAATCTACTGATAGAGAACTGGTGTTTAAGTTACAAAAAAAAGCGATGCATCAGATCAATGTGCGGTCTGAAGACAACTGATACCTGTGTACCCCACTTTAAGTCCCTAAAGATTTTAACCTTGCCTTCTTTATATATATTGGAAACGGCCTTGTTTGTGAAATGTAACCCACAATTATTTCAAAAATTATCAGAAGTCAGAAAAAATCCAATACGGACACAGTACGTGAATAAATTATGTCAAGTCAAATGTAAAACTGCACTAATGCAAAAAAGTGTTTTTGGTATTGCCCCTCGCATATACAACGTGTAACGGAAAGGGGGTATCAACCCTGAAGGAGGTGAATGTGCTCATGAAACTCAACAACTTTCCCCAAAGAACATAGGTCGAAATATGAAAAAAAAATTTGGCCCTCCCTTACAAAACTGACTACCAGCTGATTGATTTACTATGGGAGGGCCAAATTTTTTTTTCATATTTCGACCTATGTTCTTTGGGGAAAGTTGTTGAGTTTCATGAGCACATTCACCTCCTTCAGGGTTGATACCCCCTTTCCGTTACACGTTGTATAATAAAGTTCCAAATGTTATTAAAAATATGACTGTATTAAGATTTAAAAGGACGCTTAATGAAATTCTACTGACAAAATGCTATTATACGATTGACAGTTTTCTTAATGATGATTCGCTTACTGATTGACATGCTTATTATTACTTGATTGATTTGACATTTTTTCAATTTTTCTTTATTTTTTTACTATGATTCCGATTAGTCTGACATTTAATATTTTATTGTATTGTTATTATGTAGGTAATTAAGATATATTTTTCTAAAACTGTACACGATTTGCATACCCATGTCGGTAAAATGTGGAGAATCTAATTTTATGGAAACAACATCTATGTATAATGTAGGCATGTTTGCAAAGAAATAAATGATTATGATTATGATTATCGAGGCCTTATGTAGCTAATTGGGATTTATTAAAAGAAACAACAATTAAGTCTGCAGAAAACAGTGAAACCTAATTAATTTGGCGTGTCCCAATGACGTTTTTTGCCCTCCGTAGCAACTGGACAGATTCTCAGCTGGACAGATTCTCAACTGGACAGATTCTCAGCTGGACAGAATAGCGACTGGACAGGACGTGTACAGTCGGTGACATAATGATAAACGGGCAATTCTAATAAACAACAACAACAAACAATAACTTTAAATTGCATAATTACGTTACAATTATTAAGTAACTTACTTAAGACTAAAAGCATAGTACGCGCGTGAGTTCCATGCTAAAAATAAAATCCTTTAGCACTAAATTACATAAAAAACAAACGGAAATTGTGAAATCGCTAAAGATGTTTTAAAGCAGAAACTCATAATTTTGTTATTTGGGATATTGTTTCTTCACTATACGTAGTATAAGACAAAGTCGCTTCCCGCTGTCTGTCCCTGTTTCCTTAGATCTTTAAAACTACGCAACGGGTTTTGATGCGGTTTTTTTTTAATAGATAGAGTGATTCAAGAGGAAGGTTTATACGAGTATGTATAACACATGCATAATGTAGTAGAGAAACACTGATCATTTCAGAGGTTTCTAATAAACACATTTTTTTTTGCGCTTAGAGAGATAGATCAAATCATTTGCGAGATAGATCAAAATAATGTACTACAGTATTTAAAATTAATAAATTAATTTATTTAATTTTCTGAATCGTTCTTGTTTTCTTTGTTTCTTTTACCAAATAAGTCTTTGGAAACTTATACCTACAAGAATGTTTCGAATTTTAAAAGAGCAATTGTTTGTGAATATAAGTCACTTTAAGTGCGATTATGAAATTGCAATTGCTCAAACTGTAAAATGTTCTAATGATCCGGATGTTACCGTTAAAGGATGTTATTATCATTTTTTGCATGCCGTGTGGAAAAAGTCAAATGTATTAAAATTTTCTTCTACTAAAAATGGTCGGAAATTGACACAATTATGTACGCATTTGCCCAGGACGTTAATACCCGAGGGCTTTTTATCAATAAATGAAATCGCTACAAATGATGATCAATGTAAAGCTTTTTTCAATTATTTCTCAAATTATTGGATGACGCTAATTACGTCTGAGCAGTTATCTTGATACAGAGAAAAATTTCGGACAACTAACACTGTCGAAGGGTGGCATCGAAGAATGAATGCTAAAATACCAAAAAATCCATCCCTCTTTTTGTTCCTACAGTTATTAAAAAAAAGAATCGCAAATCGTTGATACTAAAATAATAAAAAGTTACTATCACTGTGAAGAAACAAAGCGCCGATTAAAGCAAATTCGGATTGATGAGCAGATAAAAAATATAATATCGGATTGCGTTGAGAACAAAATTTCAGTCATGACATGCTTAGATCGCCTATGTAACTTAAACAACGAATAATTTGTGAAGTTTTAATTTAAGTTTGAATTTTTAACCAGAAGTTACAAATGTTTTATTTTAGTTGAATTTGTTTTGTTATATTTTCAATAAACTTTTCAATTTCTTTCATAATTTATTTCACGACTGTAGTTTGTCCAGTTGAGAATGTGTCTAGCTGAGAATCTGTCCAGTTGAGAAGCTGTCCAGCTGAGAATCTGTCCAGTTGCTACGGAGCGGTTTTTTGTTGAATTATTTAATTTTCTGCGATCAATTTTCGCAGTATACTAAAATTAGTAAGTTAAACTGATATTTAAATATATGTGTTTTTAATATTTAAGGATAAAATAATTGTATATATTCGTAATTACATGAATTTAAAAATTGTCCCCGACTAAAGTACTCATTTAGCTGGCGCAATTTGTTCAAGCATGATTTCAATGTAAACAAAAAATATTCGATAGAATAATATCGACTCGTGATTGGTCGTGCTACTGCCAGTCAGTGCCGATCTGTATTACATATGCTCGTGTGTAGTATATTCTGGCGAGAAATTACGATCGAAAAGACTGTGATCTGGCGTTTGTACGGTAAGTAGTAGAATTAATCTGTCTTCATTTACGGATTGTATTTACTTATGTTTTGTAACCGAACCAAAGTCTCCTATGAGGTTGTTTATTAATATGAATGACACCTTTGATTCTATACGTTTATAAATAAAGGAGCAGGACTTGACTATCTTCAAATTCCTCATTTGTCTAGCCCCCATTAGTCTGGTTTCATCTGGCTCTTGAGACCAGATGAATTTGAACAAAGCATATGAATTAGGTTTGATTTCGGTTTGACGGTGGATCCCAAAAGACCAGACTGCTTGCATCGAACTTGTTCAGCATGCAAGAATAAGGTATTATCTTATCAAGAATTTGATAATTCTATCGAATCACGTACTGGCAGTGGGAGACTAAACAAGACATGATTCAGGGTACGACAAGAAAAATAAGAACTACCTACTGAGAAAGTAAAAAAAAGAGAAGAACCTAAGAAATGTATTCAAAACTTTGATTCAACACTAAATGAATATTTCATGCATTGTGGTAATATAGTGGCTCAACAAAAGGATTTCAAACGTTTAAAAGAACATCTTAAAGAGTAATGTCCATATTGACTATAGTGAAAATTATGCGGTCAAGTGTAATGAAGAAATACAGTCCTACAATTTTGGTAGCCGTAAACAATTAACTTTACTCATTCGGTAGGTAATATATTTTATAACACATTTGCTCGTAAAAGGTCTCTTACTGCACCAATTTCAATATCGTAATGTATCTCATTACGTACTTGTGCGTAATTGTAATGTAAAGCGCACGGTTTATCAAGATGCTCCGTCTAAAACGAACGGTACTTTTTTAAATCTTAGCAAAGAGTTTTTATGTAAGAAAAGTGGTCAACATTTTATGAATAAAATTAACTTTGGGAGATAAAATATAATAAATAAACATTTAATTCTTTAATTTAATTAATTTTGACAATTAATGACAACCATTTATCTGTAACAAAAACACAAAAGTATTAATTTACTTTATTAGTAATACTGGCTGTTTTTGTGCCTTTGCCATAAACAAAAGACGCTGATGCGTTCGCATCGCTAATTTGTGAAAAAGTAAAAATTATTCCGCGCGCTTTTTCTTTTCGCTGTATTGTTTTTATTAGAAAATGTCGTCAAATAATGATGAATTTATTAATTCGACACCGCCAGAAGTCTCAGAGGCAGCGAAAAAGGCTACTCTAAGCTTCTTGCCCGAAAAATCGACCGATAGATACTTAAAAGCATATCAAAATTTCCTTTATTTCCTCACAAATGTGTTATAAAACGTCGTATGACATACGTGTGGTTTGATAATTACAGCCTCTGCTTTCTTATAGCCCTCACCTATGGCTCGGGCTAGCAATATCGCCTCAGCTGTAACTTTCAACTTACCGCACTTATATCATAATGTACAGCCCGCTTCAGACAAAACGAACCCCCCAAGACTTAAAGAATAATCGCTCAAGCGACGGCGGGCGCGTCACGTGACTGGCCCCGAGCAGCTCCCTCCCCGCCGCCCGCGCCGCACCCATCTCTGCCCGAGCATCCACCGATCCGACTCAAACATTATTTGCATGTTTTTAATAATTAGGTATTGTGGTATTTTTTTCGGCTTCTGGCCGAACCGTATACCAAGAATAACTTACAAAAAGACACTACGTGCCGTATAGGATACGAACCCGCATCACCAGGCGCCAGACGATCATTAAGACCGTGCCTTATACCAATAGGCTATTGGCTCAGTTAGTAATCTCAACGAAAATTCGAATAGCATTACTCCTTTTATCGAACAAGTTTGATAACGGTCTAATCTTCTAGACATTAAGGTTTAAATTTCAACTTCCACCACGTGAGATACACCTACCGTCCACAACCTTGTTTTACAAAATGCAATACTTAACTCCTCAATTAACTAAAAGATAAGGTTGAAATTAGCATAGATTTCTTGTTTGATTGAATAGAATGTGCTTGATTCCGATTGTTGCACTACCGTCATTTTACTTCAGAAACTTAACTGCTGTATGAACTGCGAGTTAAGGTTGAATTTAGAATACTTCTTCGCCCTATTTACTAAACTGTGATTGAGGGTATAATTATTTTTCAAATCGTTTCGTTTACGTGCCGATCAGCTTGTGTGTAATGTCTTCGTCGTAAAATTATCCAATTTACGAAGTTTTTGAACAGTTGATTATATTAACCGATAGTATGGTGCGATTAACAACTTTTTGAAGGCTAAAATAATTGTTGTTCTCTGGGAACAGGAACAAAGCATATAGCACGAGAAATATGGGCCTAACATAACGGTAAGATTTACGTTAAACATATATATATTTATTGTTACAACCATGTTGCATTATTACTTACAAGGTGGATTTTTTATGTATTTCTAATATTATCGTTTTCATTACAGAGAAAAATAGTTCGTAGATGGATACAAAGGTATCAAGCGACGGGTGATGTGAAATGCGATCTCACCAAACTGCTTACACTAATGAATCGGAGCGACACCTTGGGACACACAAAACCTGGGAACTAATTCGAAATAGTGCTGCAAGCTTCAATATGGTTTCGGGCATGAAAAGTCTTCAAGAAGTGATAGACAGTGACTGCCATCGTCTGCGTTATTAATAGACAATTTACTCGGCAGATTGATTGTGTAACTTATCTGATAAAATTGCATTGGAACGTTTGAGCAAGTGTTAATAATTCCCAATATTTGTGGGATCATTATCTCGTAGTTAATCAAAAATAAACAACCTTTATTATTATGAATTCAGTTACTCTTGTTTACAAGTAGTCTTGTAATGTGTTAACGATGCACCATCTGACCTCACATACTTTTCTAATGCTGTGTTAAAAGGGTTATCAGAAATTGTGATAAAAGAGAAAGATGTATATTGCTATACTGTTATAGTTTAGCATGTTGGTTCTTCCTCTGTAATTCACAGGCACAAATGACAACATTTCATTTTTTAATCAGGCTTTTTTCCCCATAAGATCATACAGAGTATAAAAAAATAATGTTTTTACAACTTTGAAGAAATAAATATTGTAGTTATGTTACTAGAAATATCTATAAATGAACCGTTATCTAATGCTAAACGTTCTACACCTCACCCAGGGTATATATTTTGTATTTAGTTAATATTTTAAGTAAATAAGCCTAATTTAACACAGATAGAAAACTGTATACTCGTAATAACTGTATATGTGGATTCCTAGAAATGTAATTAATGAAATAAATGAATATTGTTTATGCAACATGCCTGGCTGTTCTTACAAACCCCATACTTAACATTTGTTTTCTTAAATATGGATGTTTTCTGAAATAAAGTTACGAAAATCACCTAATCAACTATTAAAGAAACTAAAAAAAAGAAAAAAATAAATCTCATCCGCGGATTTGAACTCGTGACCATCGAATTGCAAAGCCGCAGTCCGAACCACTAGACCGACGCGCCAATTACGTTACTTTACGAAAAACTTAAGCGTATGATATCACTACCTAAGCGGGGTCCGGTTTCTCTGAAGCTTACTGTACTATTCTGGACGATGAGAAGATACAGCAAGCACCATCTTTTTGTACGTTGAGTGAATGCCTTCGTCATGACATTTCGGCTGTATGGGCTCACATTGAACCAATCCTCGAATATATAGGTGAAAAAAGGCACGCATTCATACATTTCATTTCATTTCTGATTCCCCATCTAGTCAGTATCGTAATAAAAATTTATTTCACCTACTTTCATGTTTGCATATATATCTGAGCTCTATCGAAATCATTACGTGGAACTATGTGAATCTGGTCATGGGAAGGGTGCCCCAGATGGAGTCGGTGCTGTCTCCCGAGGACAGGGCATAAAAGATATGAATAGTTTTTTTAAATATAATGGAGCAAAACTTCAAGAAGGTAAAACTGAAAACTGTTTTTGAATATGATGTAAGCGAAAAGGACTCACTTTTCCCATAAAATTTGAATGCTTTTGCAGGATGCATGAAAATGCATCAGATAGTCTGGAACTTCGATTGTACTGTGACAGCCGTTCGAAAACTGAGCTGTACAGATTAGAACTGTCCGTATCAAGCTGTCAATTGCAACCACATGAAACACCTTGGCTTTTATCATTTGCAAGACGGACTTCAGCAAAACTCATCGGTCACACCGCTGGCTAATTCAACAAGACAACTAAGAGAAATTGGTGAATCCTTTTGGACAATAAGTAATGACACAGATGCACGAAAGAGTAATAAAAACAATAACTAACATAAATCAAGAAAGTGAAGATGAGGAACTTGTATTAAATATAAACGAATGAAAAATGGTAAATATGTATGTAAATCAATAGGAATAAGTAATAATATTGAAAAAAAAGTAACAGAAGAACATGAATATGTGACAGAAGAAAATGTAGAAAAAGGAAGAAGGAACGATAATGCTGAACAAAGCGTGGAAATGGCACAGTATGCTGACTTCGATTCTATCTCAAAGATAATTTTTTCTAGAGATGGAAGTAAAAAGTTTAGTATCGATTTAGAAAATATAAATCCTTAATAATATTTAGAATCTATTAAATAGACTCTGTTGATGAAGACGATTTAAATATTTTTTAGTACGTATGTAGTAGGACATTAATTAGTTTTCTACGAATCTCAAGCTAAAAAACGCCACGCCTACGCGCCACGTATACGCTTGAAAAGAAATTAAGTTTGAAATTAAGTTCCTACGAGTATTTATCATTTTTGCAAAATTAAGTCTGAATTTGATTCTCTTATAAAATATGTCTTAGTTTATTTTTCATTTAAAATCTTAGTTTTAAACCTCTTAATAACGAACAATAATACAAATCTTCGTTTTAAACTTAAAACGAAGATTTTCATATTTTTTTGTTATTAAGAGGTTTAAAACGAAGAATTTTTTTGTGCCATTGCGTATTATTCCATGCAAAATTTTATAGCATTGAAGAAAGTGTGATTTACTTATTTAGTTTAATTAATTTTTAATTCAACCAAAACTGTTACTTTTATTTATAAATCGCCAACTTGTGCCAACGTATTAATAAAAGCAGTTAAGTAAAATCGGAATTTAATATGCCAAAAAGTAGATGTGGGAGTAATTATTTTCTTACTTTTTAATTATTTTATAATTTATTTTAATTATTTAAATAAATATAATAAAATTGATTGAAAATAAAATGTAATGATCATTTATCTGCATGGTTCTAATTAATATGGTGCTAAATCTCATTGTTCTGCCTTTGTCATCATTTTTCTGGCTCATCAATTAATCAGCACACTCTAATTCCTAAACTTCTTGGCGCAAATCAGTGCGTTTGATATATGTTATTACATTTAATGACTGGGACCAACTAATATGTCAATTTAGATCGAATGGTAAAAATAAATGTAAGCCATATGAATGAGACAAATACCCTCGGTTTCAAAGAATCACCCTTTTGTCCTCAATATAGTATTTTACAGTATAATAGGCTTTCTGGCATAGTTTTAGCTTTATAAAAGATTTGAATTTATTAATGCTTAGTTCTTGAATGTGGCTAGGAAGTTTATTATAAAAACGTATACATTGGCATCTAAACGAGCCACCTATTTTCTTGAGACTTGTTGTAGGAACAACAAATTTGTGTTTGTTCCTAGTATTTATGTTATGGATATCACTGTATTTTTTAAACAGATTAATATTTTTATGTGCATACAAAAGATTATCATAAATGTACTGAGAAGGCACAGTCATTATATTAATCTCTTTAAATTTGTCTCTGAGGGAGTGTCTGGGACTAAATTTATAAACGGAACGAATTGCCCTTTTTTGTAAAATAAAAATTGACTGAATATCGGCGGCATTTCCTCACAACAGAATACCGTACGACATCGACACGACACTATGAAAATAACTAAAGTAAACTGTTAAGGCCCACCCCCCGCAGGGTGCGGGGGGCCGGCCCGGTGTCCCTACTCCACGGCGCTGAGGATATAAAAAGGCGCGCGCGCCTCGCGACGAGCGTCGGACCTTAGAAAACCTGTAATAATTGTAATTAAATACATACGTATAAATAGCAAAAATAACCCTATTGTAAAAGGAAAATTAAATATATAGTCGTCCAGTTTGAGTTTATATTTCAGCTCCGCACACTTACCTGACACCACACAATCAAGGCCATAAGCCTAAACATTTTGGTGTCGTGACCAGGATTTTCGAAGGAAAGTCCTCAATAAATTGGAAGGACAAGGAAATTATGTACTTATAAGGACATTGAAGGACAGTAAAGAGAGAGTATAAAGCGCTGAAGAATTGGTGAGCCCGTTACTTTTTTTTTTCCTAACCTACCCACATGTTACTTCCAAAGCTAACTGTTTGGATTATTAGTCAATTTCTTCGAATTTCAGTTGTAAATTAACGAACCTGGGTGTTTACTTATTTCTAATTATCACAACGTTAAATTTGTTGTATTATAACAATGTATCAGACCACTAGGAAAGTTACTGACCCAATAAAAAGAGAAGTTATATTAAGGGTAGATTAACAATTTTTAAAAGTTATTTAGAAGAGATCAAAAGAAAGAAAACTGCCTGTAGAAAGGTTAACTGATCAGCAAGTTTCTGAGTTAAGGTTAAGGTTAACGAAACTAGAAGCATGTTTTTCCACTTTCGATGACTTACAATCCGAAATTGAAATTGAATCGGAAAATCCGGACGAACAAATGATGGTACGTTCTGAGGTCGAAGGTCAATTTTATTCCTTAATCTCTCAAGGTCAATGTATTTTAGATAAAATAGAAGAAATAAATGTTCGAAAGAAAAGTATAGCAAATCAAACTTTGAGGCATTCCGATAGTTTCGAAGGTGGAAACATATTCAAAAATTCAATAAAATTACCCACAATAAAATTACCTACTTTCGATGGGAATTTTAGTCAGTGGTTAGAGTATAGGGATACATATGAAGCATTAATACATAATAATGATTCGATAGACACAATAAATAAATTCCACTACTTGCGATCGTCATTAGAGGGTAGCTCTGCATTAATTATTAAATCTGTATCATTTTGTTCCGATAGCTATCACCTGGCGTGGGATTTGTTATGTCAGAGGTATAATAATAAACGTCTTTTAATAAGTAATCATATGAAATCATTATTTAGTATGGAAAGTATTTATACTTTCCATACTAAATAATGATTTAACTAAGGAGTCCGACCAAGTTTTGCGTTTTATGATTGACAGAAGAAGAATTTGAGAGGTTTCGAAACGTTAAAACAGCCTGTAGAACATTGGGATACTATGATAATACATTTAGCAGTAACAAAACTCGATAATGTAACGAGTAGAAGGTGGGAGGAACATAAAAGTATATTAGGAGAAGTTCCTACCCTCGAAGAGTTTTTTTAAGTTTTTACGCGATCGAGCGGATGTATTAGAAACAGCCAAGCATAGTAAATCAAGTGTAGTCTGTAGAAGTGAGAAAGCAGCTAGTTTTGTTGCGTCCGCTCAGGCGAGTAATAACCACAGATTTAATTATATAGTTTGTAAACAAGATCACCGTCTGTTTGAATGTACTAGATTCATTTCTATGAGTTTAGAAGAAAGAAACGAAGTCGTTTTTAAGAATAAATTATGTATTAACTGTCTAAAACCAGGTCATCGTGCATGCAATTTCAAATCATTTGGCTGTAAAATATAAATAAACATAACGTGTTGCTTCATAGAAATAGACCTCCATGTATGGATAATAGTGTAAGTTCGCGCAGTGAAGACTCGGCTGGTACGTCACACCAGACTTCGGACGGAGTTGTGCGTCAAGGCGGGTTCGAACCTGCAGCCTCGCATCACGCGACCGCCGCGAGCGCCGCTGTACATGCGCGCTCTGCGCCCGCGTCGGAACCGATTTCCTTATCTACGATCGCCACTCAATACGTACTTTTGTCAACCGCGCTCATTAACGTAGTTAGCGAAACAAATAATTAACATTATGTAGCACGCGCATTATTAGATTCTGGTAGTCAGATGTCAATAGTAACGGAAAGCTTTTGTAATAAATTAGGATTGTCCTGCAAACGTGCTAAGGACAACCTTAATGTATATGGTATAGGAAATACTAAGTTACAATTCGTAGAAAGTTGTAGTTTTGTAATCAAATCATCTCGTAATGATTTTTCTGTAGAAATCAACTGTATAGTCTTACCAAAAATCACGAATATGTTGCCAAATGTAAAGATTAATGTAAATGAATTAAAGATTCCCGGTGACGTATTTGTTGATTTAGCAGATAGTAGATTTTACGAGCCCGCTAACGTAGATATATTAATTGGAGCGGACTTGTTTTGGGAACTGGTAAAAGGTCAACAGATAAGAGTATAAGACTAGGTAAAAATCTTCCCACATTGCAGAGTAGTAAATTAGGTTGGCTTGTTACGGGCCCCGTAAATATTTGTAAATCAAATCATGAAGTAACGTGTAACTTAACTAGAAGTATTAGTGAACAATTAGAGAAATTTTGGAAGGTTGAGGAGATATTAAGTATAGAAAATGTACCGTATAGCAATGAAGAGGAATTTCGTGAAAAACACTTTGTAAAAAATACGTATAGAACTGAAAATGGTAGATTTTGTGTTAAGATGCCTTTTCACACTTCACCTTCTGTACTTGGAAATTCCTATGTTAAGGCAAAGTCGCGTTTGATGAATTTAGAAAAAAGATTGAAAAGGCAACGTAAAGTAAAGGAGTCCTATGTTGAATTTATAAATGAATATGAGCACTCTAATCATTTGTCAGAAACGTGTAAGCCTGAGTTTGGATATTATTTACCTCATCACCCAGTTATTCGAGACAAGAGTGAGACTACAAAACTTCGGGTTGTGTTTAACGCTTCGGAAAAAACCGACAGTGGTTACTCATTAAATGATATCCAAATGGTTGGACCATTGATACAGGACGATATATTTAGTATTTTGCTTCGATTTAGGCAACATAATTATGTTATGACCTCAGATATCGAAAAAATGTATAGACAAATATTAATATCTGAGAGTCAAAGACATTTGAAAATGATAGTGTGGAGGGACAATGAGCATGAACCCTTAAGGTATTTAAAATTGAACACGGTGACCTACGGAACCGCTTCCGCGCCGTATTTAAGTACTCGTTGTCTTCTTCAATTGGCAAATGAATGTAATGATCCGGAAGTCCGCGAGATAATGAAACATGATTTTTTCATGGGTGATTTGATAACGGGTCATCAGACTGAGGAAGGGTTAAATCGTATTTGTAGATTAATTACTCGGATTTTAGATTCGGGTTGTTTTAAGTTACGAAAATTCAGATCTAATGCGGATCAGTTATTGGTTGAAAATAAATTACATGAAGTACAGTCAATTACAGAATTTAAAACAACCACGAGCACTTTAGGGTTAACATGGTCACCTCAGTCTGATAAGTTTAAATTCTTCGTTCTCTAAGCGAAGTATATTGTCTTCTATTGCTAAGATTTTCGATCCTTTGGGACTTTTAAGTATATTTGTTGTTAAGGCTAAGTTAATCTTGCAGAAACTATGGATAAGTAAATTAGAATGGGACGATCCAGTAATCGATGAGGTACAGACTATGTGGTTAAATTTTATAAAAAACATGAATTCTCTAACTTGTGTAGAAGTTCCAAGGCATGTCATGTGTAAAAATGCATTACATATTGAAATTCATATATTTTCAGATGCGTCTGTGTATGCTTATGGGACATGTGGGTTTGTTCGTTCAATAGAACCTATTGGAGAAATTAATGTACAGTTACTCTGTGCTAAATCTAGGGTCGCCCCATTAAAAGGTTTAACCATACCGAAACTCGAGCTATGCGGAGCACTGTTGTCCGCTGAGTTGGGGGAAAAGGTGACTCACTCTCTGCGATGTACTGTGGCTCGGTGTGTATACTGGACAGACTCGATGGTTGTGCTCGGTTGGTTGCGTGCCACCGCCGCTCCAAAACAGTTAAAGGTATTTGTTTCAAATCGAGTAAATAAAGTTAATAAATTGACAAAGGGTAGTGAGTGGAGGTACGTACCAACAGACCAAAATCCAGCAGATCTCGTTTCCAGAGCAGTAGATCGTATGAATGAAAGGGTCCACAGATCGTGGTGGAGTGGGCCTCCCTTTTTGTACCTAAGCGAGTCCCAATGGCCTAAGTTAGATAGTAATAAGTTAAATAGTGTATACTTACCTGAAGTTAAGACAATAGGTACATTTGTAACAAGTATAAGTAATCAAAAATTTATTGAATTTGAACGTTATTCTAGTTTAAATAAGGTACAACGTGCAATGGCCTATGTTCTTAGATTTGTTAAAAATTGTAGAATAAAAAATAAAGAAGCTAGACTTACCAGTACTTATTTAAGTGTCGATGAGTTAAACGATAGTATGATGTATTTAGTAAAATTCTCTCAGCATGAGTCATTTAGCGATGAATATAGTAGTTTATTAAATAATAAGGCACTAAGCAGTAAATGTAAGATTCTATATCTTAGCCCCTTTCTAGACAGTCAATCTAAAGTTATACGAGTGGGAGGTCGTATTCAAAATTCAACTTTTTTGTATAATAAAAAGCATCCTTTACTTTTAGACTCTAAACACCGATTATCAAGGCTTATTTTTGAGAGTGAACATAACCGGTTACTGCATACTGGGCCTCAGCTGTTGTTATCGGCTATTAGAGAAAATTATTGGATTATTAATGGTAGAAAGGTGGCTAGGAGCGTGTCAAATAATTGTATAGTGTGTAAGCGATTTAGATTTAAGCCTATAGCCCCTCTTATGGGTAACCTACCTAAACAGCGTTTAAGTCCAGGAACGCCTTTTGAAACGTCTGGGGTTGACCTGGCTGGTCCCTTTTTAATCACTGATAGGAAAGGCCGCGGTTGCAAAATAAGTGTTACATGTGTTTATTTATATGTTTTGCAACCAAGGCTATTCATTTAGAAGTCGTAAGTGACTTAAGTACAGACGCATTTCTATTGTCATTAAGGAGGTTTATTGCACGACGTTCTAAACCCAGTTTATTATATTGTGATAATGCGACAATTTTTTTAGGGGCTAGTAATGAACTTAATAAATATTTGATAGTAAACAAAGATAAAATAAATAAATTCTGTTCTGATGAAGGAATGAAGTTTGCCTTCATACCCCCGTACGCCCCAAACTTTGGGGGCTTATGGGAGGCAGGGGTGAAATCTGCCAAATATCATGTAAAAAGAATATTAGGAGACAGGCACTTGACATATGAGGAACTTTCAACTTTATTTGTCCAAGTAGAAGCTATATTGAATTCCCGGCCTTTGTTTCCCATGTCATCCGATCCCAACGATTTCCATCCCCTGACTCCCGGGCATTTTCTCGTCGGAAAGCCGCTGATAGCTCTTCCCTCTCCAGTCCTGACCAATATTAACTGTAATAGACTTCACAGATATGAGCAATTGGAACAAATGAGACAGCATTTCTGGTTGAGATGGCAACGTGAGTACATAACGGAACTTCAACATCGTACTAAATTGCGCAAACCTGCGATGGAGCTTCGCATTGGAGATATGGTCATTACAAAGGAAAATAATTTGCCTCCATTGAAATGGAGGATCGGCCGCATAGAAGCCCTACAAAAGGGAAACGACGATGTATCAAGAGTCGCAGATGTGAGGACTGCCAGCGGCACTATCCGTCGAGCTGTAAATCGCTTGTGTCCTCTGTTCGAGCCTGAACCAGAAGAGTTGAAGGATTTCCCTTCAACGGGGGGAGTATGTTAAGGCCCACCCCCCGCAGGGTGCGGGGGGCCGGGCCGGTGTCCCTACTCCACGGCGCTGAGGATATAAAAAGGCGCGCGCGCCTCGCGACGAGCGTCGGACCTTAGAAAACCTGTAATAATTGTAATTAAATACATACGTATAAATAGCAAAAATAACCCTATTGTAAAAGGAAAATTAAATATATAGTCGTCCAGTTTGAGTTTATATTTCAGCTCCGCACACTTACTTGACACCACACAATCAAGGCCATAAGCCTAAACATAAACTAAACGGGCTGTCTCTAAATCAGTTAAATCACGAATTTTCCTAACAGCGTATGCTGTAGAGCTAAGCTTTTTTGACAATTTATCTATATGGGGGCCCCATTGAAGCTTGGCATCCAAAGTTATGCCTAAGAATACTGTGGTATTTTCGGGTTTTAACTCTTCACCCTTTATGAGAACACTAGTTTCTACTTGTCTAACATTTGGTATCGTAAACTTAATATACAACGTGTAACGGAAAGGGGGTATCAACCCTGAAGGAGGTGAATGTGCTCATGAAACTCAACAACTTTCCCCAAAGAACATAGGTCGAAATATGAAAAAAAAATTTGGCCCTCCCATAGTAAATCAATCAGCTGGTAGTCAGTTTTGTAAGGGAGGGCCAAATTTTTTTTTCATATTTCGACCTATGTTCTTTGGGGAAAGTTGTTGAGTTTCATGAGCACATTCACCTCCTTCAGGGTTGATACCCCCCTTCCGTTACACCCTGTATTTCGTTTTTTTTTTCGTTAAGAAGTAGATTATTAACATTAAACCAGTTAAATACTTTTGCGAGGGAACTATTTATACTGTCAGTAACCCTGTTGACGTTTGAGTTTAAATAAAAGTGAAGTGTAATCTGCAAACAACACTATATCATGTTCATCCTTTATGAGGTAAGGCAAGTCATTGATATAAATAATAAATAAAAATGGTCCAAGTATTGAGCCCTGTGGGACCCCATTCTTACTACATATCCGGGTGACCTTTTCCCGTTAACATCAACTCTCTGAATCCTATCACTTAAGTAAGAAGTGAGAAGATTCAGAGGGGCGTTCCGGATTCCGAAGTGGTGAAGTTTCCTGATTAAGGTTTCATGAAGAACACAATCGAATGCCTTGGACAAATCACAAAAGATGCCCAAAGCATCGCATTTGTCCTCCCATGCATTATAAATATGTCCTAAAAGTTCAACTCCGGCATCAGTAGTTGAACGACCCCTTGTAAAACCGAACTGTTTATTATTCAGTAATTTATTGTTATTGAAAAATCTTTGAAGCTAGAGTGCCCACGTTAAAATGCTAAACACCAGCGTTCTACAGTCCTAAGACATGGTGCTGCATCACTAAACACAGAAGTGATCTCCTCAAGCGCTGAAGTCGCGTTAATCCCCTTTGAAAGTTGTAGAAAATTATCGCACGCATATTTTCCTTTGATATTTCCATTTTTACAACCGACTTGTCACCTTTGGATAGACGCTACAATAAAACTATTCGACCGATCAAAAAACATTCTTTTGTTTTCGAATTCTAAACTCATAAAGATAAAAAGCCATATATATTTTTTTTTAATTGCGGGTGGTTTGCAAACGAAACGACTTAAAAGGCAGCCCTCGTAGGTACATGCATAACAATACAAATTGTGTTGAAGCGATCCTACCGTGGTTCATACACAAAAGCATAGATGGCATTGTTGTACAATCGATGTCGAATATTCAACCGTGCGGTTTAGTTCACTCCCCGCACCATAGATAGAGTTGTGCCGTGACGTAATATTACTGAATCGCGATGTTAAGATCCTCCGCAGATTATAGACCTCGGCAGGACAATTCGTATTAAATTAGTTACTCTTAAAGGAACAAGTTGTTTTATTTAGTTCCTCAAACTATCACAGTGCAGTGAAGTAGTTCAGTACTAAGTGGTGTTTGAACAAATTGAAAATAGAATTAATTTAAATAAATGTCAAATAGATTAAGTTAAATGTCATAAAAATGCTAATCTATACTAATATTATAAAGCTGAAGAGTTTGTTTGTTTGATTGAACGCGCTAATCTCATGAAGTACTCGTTCGAATTGAAAAATTATTTTTGTGTTGAATAGTTCATTTATCGAGGAAGGCTATATGCTATATAACATCACGCTACAACTAATAGGAGCGGAGCATCAATGAAAAATGTTGCAAAAGCGGAAAAAAAATATTCTTTTTGAGAGCTTCCGTTGCGTGCGCTGCGTAAATGGTTAAAGTTACGCAAAAATCATGTATGACGGAATTGTTCCCACTTAAAAGTTCTATAAAAAAGTCCGCGACAGCATATATCTATCTTTTTTGGTTGACTCACTATAACTTTTTTTATGGTAATCAAATTGGTTCTTAAATAATGCATTATTTGCGAAGGTGTTTTCATAAACATGATATTAATCCTTTTCCAAATAAATGCGTTATTCATCACAAGTATTTAATTTTTAACCAAATTGCCCTTGACATCATTCGATTCCAATGAATATCTTAGGAGATATCATAGTTTTAAAATAAATCCGCACGGCCGCCGGTAGCTCTGCGAAGTTCACTAACGTCAGGTGGGGTAAGAGGGACACCGGGGGTAGAGGGACTAGGGACCATAACTAGTGCGACGATACGGCGCTGCATACGTTGGCGGAGTGCCCAGCCTGGGCCGAGCAGCGCCGTGACTTGGTCGCGGCCGTAGGTGCTGCGGGAAACCTCTCGCTTCCGGCTGTTGTGTCAACCATGGTCGGAAGCGAGTCAGGGTGGAGTGCCGTCGCCACATTTTGCGAGGCCGTTATGCTCGCAAAGGAGGCGGCGGAAAGGGAGAGAGAGGCTGCCTCCTCTCTCCCCTCCCGCAGCAGACGCACTGGGCGTCGTAGGGTGGCCGACTTCCGGCCACCGTAGGGCGCGGCCTGCGGACGGCAGACTTGGGGCGTCTCGTCGTCCGACCAGCAGCAGGCCTCGAGGCGGCGGCGTCGTGTTCCGCGCGCGCCTCATAGTGGAGTCCTGCGGCCGGGGTGACGGCCGCAGTGGGTGACGGGGCCCGCCTGACCATCTGGCGGGCCAATACCCGTCGGGGGGTAGCGACGAATGCTTCGGCGATACCCGCCCCCTGACACACGGGTACATGAGGAACACGGGTTGGTTTTTAGTCAGTAAGAGTCTGACAGTCCCCTTCGCCCTTCCCCAAGGGCGGAGGGACTCCATGAGGATTTTCCAACCCGATACAAAAAAAAAAAAAAAAAGGGACCATAACTAGTAAACCGAAGCGATTATGACTATGAACTTTCCGTCGATAAAACAGTGAAGGCGAAATAGTTTGAACGGTTTTTAATAGATGTCGCTATGTGACTCAGAAGCCACAAAAAATGAAGACACTTTTGACAGTTGTGAATTCGACTCTTTTTTTTTTCGACGTTTTTTTGCGAACCAATATTTTGGTGAAAAACGAGTGCTGGAAATATTTTAAATGTAATGATACACGGAGAAAACTGTAAGTATTTATTTTTATTAATCATTTTAGTTTAAAAACTACTAATAATATGAGTTTCTTTCGCTTGAAAATCCTAACCTTCAAAAACAATAGCTGGGGTAAGAGGCTCACTATTCACGGTGAAAGAGGAACATATGTTTCTCTTCCCCCATGTCAGGGGTAACCAACATTTTGAATAATTTATAATTATAGGTAGATAAAATGAAAAGAATCGACTGACTGTTCTGTACCTACTACAATTTTAAATTATAAATAAACTAGAAACTTCTTGCGACTTCGTCCGCGTGTAACTTAACTTTCCCGTAAATTGCCGTTTCATCGTATAATTTATAGACTGTCATATATAATTTATACCCAGGAACAATGCAGCATTCTATGTGTTAAGGATTTTTTTTAAATTGGGCTTGTAGTTTTTGAGTTAAATCATATCACAAACAAATAAAAAACCAAATCTTTTCTTTTTATTATATTACTAGCGACCCGCCCCGGCTTCGCACGGGTGCAATGCTGATCACTATCACTACATAGTATAAAACAAAGTCGCTTCCCGCTGTCTGTCTGTCTCTATGTATGCTTAGAACTTTAAAAATAAGCAACGGATTTTGATGCGGTTTTTTTTAATAGATAGAGTGATTCAAGAGGAAGGTTTATATGCATATAATACATGCATAATATAGTAGAGAAACACTGATACTTTAGAGCCATTATTTCTCTTAAAAAGTATAGGATAAAAAATGGTTATTGTTGGTTATCCCTAAGAGATAGACATATGCCATCGCGGACTTTTTTGTAGACCTTTTTAAGGTGTACAATACTGTAGTACATTATTTTGATCTATCTCGTAGGGTTAAGCCAGAGTTATCAATGCAAACGCAAAAAATGTGTTTATTTACGACATCACATTAGAAACCTCTAAAATGATCAGTGTTTCTCTACTATATTATGCATGTATTATACATATAAACCTTCCTCTTGAATCACTCTATCTATTAAAAAAAACCGCATCAAAATCAGTTGCGTAGTTTTAAAGATTTAAGCATACATAGGGACAGACAGCGGGAAGCGACTTTGTTTTATACTATGTAGTGATAATAGTTTAGATAAATAAAGTTTTATGCGTTTTGTATACATCCCTTTCTTTTTAATTGAAATATTTTGTTGTTGTTTGACTGTTGCAGGAATGATATACATATATGATTCTGATATTATACATTTGACCGATGAAGAATATGATATAATAAGAGATTTATACACCAACGAATTTTTACAAAATTATGAACCCTGTAATGAACAAGAGGATGAAATCTTTAGCATAGATAAGAAAAGCAATGTGGTGAAGAAAGTTGGTGAGAATTTGGACAAGCAAAACAAGGAGACAGTGAATTTTACTGAGTAATCAGATGAAACTCATATGGTAGCAGGGGAATTTAACGGCGAATGGGATGGGCTGACAGAAGTGGAAGAGTATTGTGCATTTAATGACAATGTTGATCTCGTTAGATAGAGTGCCATTGTTATTTTTAAAGAGTAACTAACTAGGGAAAACTAGTTAGGGAGAGACTGTTTATTATTAGGTACTATTTGTATGATTAAATAAAATATAGAATTATTACTTGTAGAATTCTTTTTAGTTTGCCACTCCTGATCGAACCTGTATGTCCCTCTTACCCCGAATTGATTTATTCTTCTTTTTCAATCCAAATGATACCTTATCTCATCTCTCTCATAGACATTAAGATTCAATATTGACCGAAGCAGTTCTACCTACAAATTAACGAACATTTAGCAACGAAAATTTTAATTCAAACTCCAATCTTAAGAAATACAATGACTGTCCCTCTTTCCCCATGTGAGGGCGAAGAGGAACGTTTATTAAATCTTGACATTTACGTCAATATCGTCGTAAGAACTGTTATTAGAATAGAATAGAATAGAATAGAATAATTATTTATTTGCATAGAAAGTAGGTACAAAAAAATACAGATGTTTTTATAATTAGAGATCCTTATACATTCTACCTTAAATTAGGCATGCAAACATTTAGTACAAGTGCTTAATAATCTAAAATACTGTCAATATGATTTTTTTTATAATATGGTCAATAAAATTAAATAAAGAATTAAAAATGTCAGGATTAATTATGTAGCTGTAAAGTTTTATCATTAAGAAATTCACAAATGGAGTAATAACATTTATCAATTAATAAGGCTGACAATTTCTTTTTAAACATGGGAATGGACTCGTTTTTTATTCCATCGGGTATTTTGTTAAAGATAATCGGGCACATACATATAACACTCTTCCTTAATAATGCAGTGTTATGACTACTAACACATAGCATGTTTGAATACTGCCTTCTAATTGGTCGTGTTCTATTGTCAGACGATTTATTAAAAAGATGCATATTTGATTTCACAAAAACAGCTATTTCGAAAATGTAAAGAGATGGGAATGTCAGCAAATTTAGGGACTTGAATATAGGTACGCAACTATCTGTTACTTTCATGTTACACATTGCTCTTATGCATCGTTTTTGAGCTTTGAATACCTGTTCCCTCAGACTACAATTTCCCCAAAATATTATCCCAAATCTCAGAATTGACGCCACTAAACCATGGTAAGCAACTAATCTGGTGGACATATTCACTTTCCTGGATAGGTTAAAAAGTACATACGCTGTTGTACTTAGTCTTTTGCATACTTCTTCTGCATGTGGCTTCCAGGTTAGTTGGCTATCTATCATTAAACCTAAAAATTTTGCAACTTGCACTTGGTCTATTTTTTGTCCCTTGTAATTTAAGTTTAAAGTTTTTGGTGGTATACGTTGGTAAAAATGCATAACATTAGTCTTAGGTATATTAATCATTAAATTATTTCGATCAAGCCAGTGTATAATGTCCGATAAAGTATTATTTATGTCATGTTCATAAGTTTTTATGTCTGTACATTTAATCAAGGCGGTACTATCGTCAGCAAATAAGACCATAGGATGTTTTATGCGTCGTGGCAAGTCGTTAATATAAATTAAAAATAATAAAGGCCCCACCACAGTGCCCTGAGGTACGCCGTACTTAATGATTCTGTGTTCCGATAAGTATTTTTTCTCACGCTTAGTCTTTAGACATATTTTGGAAATTTCTGTCTGCTGTTTTCGGTTGCTGAGATATGATCTTATGAGATTATGCATATTTCCTCTGATACCTATCATGTTTAGCTTGTATAAGAGAGTTTCATGGTCAACACAGTCGAAGGCCCTCGTCATATCAGTTAAAATTGCGCAAACTGGTACTTTTCCATCGACGTTTCTTAAAATCATATTCATTAAATCGTAAACGGCCGTATTGATACCTTGATTTTTTCTAAATCCCTTTTGTTCTATACTCAAAATATTATATTTAGATAAGAATTTATTTATCGCGTCATAAATTATTTTCTCCATAACTTTTGAAAAAATTGTGATCAAAGCGATTGGTCTATAATTTGCCAAATCTTCTTTAGAGTTTTTTTTATAAAGTGGCTTAACAATAACTGTTTTTAACTTGTTTGGAAATACCCCGGAACTGATACACAAATTTAGTATGTGACTAATATGCAAAGCAATGTCACTCGATACAAATTTTACGACCTTAGTTGAAATGCCATCGTAGCCAGTACTAAGTTTATTTTTTAGAGAATGTATCGCTCTCATAACATCTTCAGGTAGTATTAGCGTAATGACATTTAGCCCACGGGAAGCTAATACATAAAGGCAAGTTTTGTGTGTTTCAAAGGCCTTAAAAGACTTAAGCTGTTCTTCCTAGCAGTCAAAATATTTTACTGAAAATAAAGTATGTCTCTCTTAACCCACCTGACCTTATACTTAATTCCACTCTTACTGATCATAGCGTGACGTTCCTAAAATAGCTTTTTACAGTAAGTATTAATGTAGTAAGTAATAATCATAAGTAATAGAATATATTTTAATAGGTTTTTTTCCTGAAATTAACGCGGGTGAAACCGCGGGGCACTGCTATATTTCTTAACATTTACTGTTTATTTCATGTCAATCGGTTCATTAATGAAAAAGTTATGTCAATTTAAAGAATCACGGCGAACATTTGTTAAGGTATTCTATCAGAGTACGTACCTACACGCCTCGCGCCTGCGCGTCCGTGGCTATACAGGGTGAAATGGAAAACATGCGACAAATCGAAATAGGAGATTGTACTCATCATTATGAACAACTTTTACCATGGGACCAAACCCGAAATTGCGAAAAAAAAAAATCTGCTGTTCCCTACATTTTGACGAGTTATGTGAACATAAATGTAGGGAACCGCTGATTTTTTTTCGCGATTTCAGGTTTTATCTCATAGTAAAAGTTGTTCACAATGATGAGTACAATCTCTCATTTCGACTTGTCGCATGTTTTCAATTTCAACCTGTATAAAGCGCGCTGAGAGCCGCGCCGCTACTATCAAGCCCGGTTAACCCTTAAATGCATGATTTATTTTATCGTATTGCAAAAAATGCTAATGTATAGGTATTTGTCTATAGAATTTAGATAATAAATATATAATAATTATACAATAATATTAATATTCATAGAGTATATATATTGTTTTGACAAAAAGAGGTGCGTTCAGAAACTCACAGCTATCACAATCTTAAAAAAATTAAATGACGTACTTTGTTGCCAAATGGTAACATTATGCATTTAAGGGTTAAGCAGTCGACAACCTCATAGGTTGAACTGCGATATGCCATTCAAAAAAAAAAACGCGCCGCTGCCATAAGGATTCAGTTATTCGTAGCTCCTAGTACTACCAGCACATAAAATAAAATTAAAAGTAGGCGTACCCATAATGCTTCTTAGAAATTTAAGCCCCTCAAAACTTTGCAATGGCACCAGGTTAAAAGTGACCAATTTACAACGAAATCTGATAGAAGCAGAGATTTTAACATGGTGTGGAAAAGGTGAAAGTGTTTTCATTCCTCGGATTCCTCTCATTCCAAACAATTTTCCATTTAGTTTTAAACGAGTCCAGTTTCCAGTCAGCCTATGTTTTGCGATGACAATTAATAAAGCCCAAGGTCAGACGCTGAAAGTTGTGGGTGTAGATCTAAGTATCAACTGTTTCTCGCACGGTCAGTTGTATGTGGCTCTGTCACGGGGTAGCAATCCTCCTAGGATTGCTACCCCGTGACCCGTGATATGCTGCCCAAAAAGTCACTATTCCACGCGGACGAAGTCGCGGGCACAGCTAGTGTCAAATAAAATTCTAAATCGTCAAAATATTAGGTTGTCTCATAAATTATTGCCAGTTAAAAAACAAATTATTATTAATATTTTTCTATTAATAAAAAATATGATGATTTAGCCTCCCTCGTTATCAACAACAGTCAGTCATCTACTGGGCAAAATTTGAATACCCTTCTCCCAAAATGAGGCTGGCTGGGATTCGAAAAAAATTTCAAGTTCAATTTTAATACTTCCAGAATTTTTGAATTTTTTTCCTAGTAAATGAAATTTAAGAGCTCGAAATAAATGAAAGTCTGAAGGCGCAAGATCCGGGCTATACGGTGGATGTGGAACAGTCAGCCATCCTAGCTCCTCCAGCGGTTTATGTGTTAACTTGGCGCAATGAGGTCGTGCGTTGTCATGCAAAAGTTGGACTCCAAGTCGTTTTGGCCGCTTAATTTTTAACATCTCTGCTAGTTTGCGAAGCTGCTGCGTATGTAGTAAGGATGAGTATCTTTTATCGTGAGGGTATAAATAGGCGCGGTCGCAACGCAATAATTAGTTTTTAGTGAAAATGTATCAGCGTCAACTGCGAGCTATTATGCTATAGGAGCATCGACTTAAAGTCTCTTCAATATAGCCGTTTCTGTTTAGAAACGGCTAAAAAGATTAACACTGCATTTGGACCAGGTACTACTGGCGATCGGACTGTTCGTTTCTGGTACAAGCGTTTTGACACTGGTGATATATAAGCTGCGAATATCAACCTCGCCCAGGCCGACCCACCAGCTTCGATGAAGATGCTTTGCGTCACGAACTTGAGCTACATCCAGACTATAGTACGCGCGATTTAGAGAAGGCGCTTGGACAATCCCATGCGACTATAGATCGTTGTCTCAAATCGATGGGATATCGCAAAGCGATGTCACGTTGGACACCTGATGCGTTAACGGACCATGACCGGGCCGTTTGTGTGGCCATTTGTCAAAGTTTGTTACTTCGTCCGCACAGACGAGACTTTCTCAAGGACATTATTACATGTGACGAGAGTTGGATACATTATGAAACTAACACGCGTCATGCCTATTGGATTCCTCGCGGGAAAAACCCACCAGCCCCGCCTAAACTTAATGAACACGGTCGTAAGATTATGTTGTCTGTTTTCTGGGATTGGCAAGGAATAGAGATGGGTTTATGCCCTGGCAAATTGGGCGCTTTGAATAAACGCCGGATAAATGCCCGTAAACGCCCAATAAATGCCTTTTGTCTGGGCAAAAACTTTAACAGAACTTTTATTACTTTTTTCATTCAAATTATTTGATTAAATTCATATTTGAGTGTGCAGAAAAGATTAATTGGTCCAAATAGCGACGTCAATACAAAAAAATTCGATTCCTCATACCTAGGGGTATCCGAAAATACCCCATATAATTATGTTCCTTTTCCTGTTAACACTACAACTGTTGACACTACAAAACTCTACATTAACATTTTCTTTATCTGGTCAATTGTTTTCGATAGTATTCTAGAGTGTGGTAGAATGTTCTAGGTACTTGTGATGTGGGGAAATATAAAGGCGCCCTCGCGATCGGTTTAGTAAGTTTGAAGAAAAAATGGACGAGCGACAAGTTCGAACACTGTTCTTATACGAGTACTTTTTAGGCCTCTCGCCCACGGCGACTTTTTGTAGCGATGCTGTCGCGCTTTTGCATCGATACAGTCGCGATGCGGTTGCTATAGAGATGTAAGTGCTGTATTATACCGTTTGTATTGAAACGTATAAAACGAAAAATACCGTATAATACGGTATTATACCATTTGCTACGGTATTTTATGTATAAATCGATTGTTTCTGTATTTTTTAAGTAAATTATCTAAGTATTAATTAAAATACTGAAAATACGGTGGAAATGCACAGATATAAAACATGAAATGGTATTTTGAAGTGAAAACTTTAGCATCGTTGTGATTTGAAAATCAATGAAACGAAAAAGCTACGGTAAAAAGAGATAAACACACATCTATAGGATTTAACGTGCGAGAGAATGAGATAGAAGTAGTGATGAGCAAAATCCAAGACCAAGACCATGATCAAGACTCGAAGTATTTGAGCAAGACCAAGACTATCTATACACTAGCAAGACCAACACCAAGACCGAACAAGCAAGACCAAGACCAAGACTGAGTAAGCAACACGAAGAAAAATTACAAAGACTGTCCCAGTCTTGGTCTTGGTCTTACTTTGCTCATCACTAGATGACGATGACGATGACGTTCACGATGACGATGACGATCACGATCACGATGACGATCACGATCACGATGACGATGACGATCACGCTCACAATCACGATCACGATGACGATGACGATCACGATCACGATGAAGATGACGATCACGATGACGATCACGATCACGATGACGATCACGCTCACAATCACGATAACGATCACGATGACGATGACGATCACGATGACGATGACGATGACGATCACGATCACGATGAAGATGACGATCACGATGACGATCACAATCACGATGACGATCACGATCACGATCACGATGAAGATCACGCTCACGATCACGATGACGATCACGCTCACGATCACGATCACGATGACGATGACATCGTAGATTGTCGGTACTGCTCTGGGTGCCTTCAAGCAGAAACCTAATACGCTGATAGTCGTGTAACACGACTATTAGATTAGATTATTATATTATTAAATTAGATTAGAATTAGTCATTCTAAAATATAGAATACAATCGAAACTCAAATATATTTCATTTATTAAACTACAACTCTTCGTAATAACGCAGGATCTTAAAAAGTGAATCATAATCTAAAATACACAAAATACCAATAATACCGTAAGTTATGGTAAAATACCTGTTTAATACCTGGCCTTTTGGTATTATATGGTATTTTTACAACCATAGGTTGCTAGCTGTTTGCACTCGCTCACACCACGATTCTCAGTCGCGATGCAAACGCGATACTGTCGCGCTTCTGTCGCGATGCAAACGCGTTTCAGTAACGACACAAAAATGCCAGACTTGCAAGATGGACTCCGTTGAGGCAACATTAGTCACGTTGTCTTTGGTGCTGTTTTTACAGCACTCGACCTGTCTTTGTTGCACTGATGCTCGGTTTTCCACATCTCCACTCACGCGCCACCCTCCCTCCGTTCTCTCCCCGATGTCGTCCGACACGGTCGCGCGTTTACTTCGATACAGTCGCGATGTAGCGAGTAGCGAGTTGTCATCGTTTCTGTAGCGCGTTACAAATGCGACAAACGTGCGGTAGTAGCGATGCTGTCAGGCGTTTACGAAACGCGGAACAGCCTCGCTAGAAAAAGTCGCTGTGGGAGAGGGGCCTCAGGCCACAGTGCGCGGGCTGGGGCTGACAATATCAATACTGCATTGGGCGCTGGAAGTACAGATGCCAGCACATCAAGCTACCCGAAACTGTCAGATTTTCCCAATCAACTTTGAACCTTATGCTTTAGCGATAAAGTGGAAAATCTATTAAAGAAATCTGACAGATTGTAGTAGCTTGATGTGCTGGCGTCTCTACAAGCCATGCGACGGTGTCCCGATGGCTTGACCGTTTTAAATGAGGATACAGGAGCCTTGAAAGTCAGCCACGTTCAGGACGACCAACCGCTGTGAATGATGACGATTTACGCCGCGAACTGCAGTCGAATCCGGATGCTACCAGTTGTGAATTAGCGGAAGCACTTAACTGCAGTCACCACGCCGTGGAATACAATCTGCATGAGTTTGGGTATCGAAAAGTTTTGGCTCAGTGGGTACCGCACATCCTTACAGACGCCAGTCGTGCAGTCCGTGTCGCTATTTGTCAATCACTTTTGCTGCAACCCCGACGTAAATAGTTTTTGTCTGATCTGGTTACTGGAGATGAATCGTGGATTCATCACGAGAACGATACACGTCGTGCTTTTTGACTGCCTCGAGAAGAAACGCCACCTACTCAACCGAAGCTGAGTCAAAAGAACCACTTAAAAGTTCTGCTTTGCTGTTTCTGGGACGCGCAAGGCATGCTGTTTTATGAACTACTACCTGGGGTAGCCGGCTTCGCTCAGGGAGTTGATATGAGATTGTGTGGTAGTTGGAATAAACTTTACAACAACAACTTACACCACAACTTACAACAACAACTACAACAAACACACACAACTACAACTGAACATTTTTTTTAATGAAAATACATTCTAACTACAATACTTGTTTATAAACAACATTTTTCATTTTTCCGGGGTACGTATGTATGTATGTATGTATAAATTTTTAGAATTTCCTACTCAATGATCTAGGATGTTCCTGAATACTCTCGAATGTTCCCAAACATTCCACAACATTCTAGAATGTTCTTGAATGTTGTCGAATGCTCTCGAATACTCTCGATTGTTCTGGACTGTTCTAGAAATTTCCAGAGGGCAAAAACTCCAGCCCTTATATCTTCAAAAGTATGCTCTTCTGGTAAAAACGGGAACATTCTTTACATTCTTCATGGACAAGAGATAGAGGCTTACCACACCATATAACTCCCTTGATCGTACCGGGACTCATTTCTAAGTTTTAGCGGCATGCACATTGCACACTTTCTTTTATAACATACATTGATTACACAATGAAACTATAAACGCTGACAAATATTCAACCCAGCTCACCAAACTATCTGCTGATATCAAGAAAAACCGACGAACACGAGTCAATGTAGTTTTACTACAAGATAACACTCGACCTCACGTCGCTTTTCCCGGTATTTTTATGGCAGAGTAGTATATTACGTACAAAGACTATTGTAAGATCAAAGCCAATTACAAGACCACTTCATTTTTCATTTAAAGAGAGTTAAAATTATATTTTCTATCATTACCTACTGTGATTTTTTTAACAAGACTGATTATTTGATTAAAATTTTAATTTAAGTACATACAAAATACTGACATCAAGTTTCATTTTAAGTTAAGTTCCTGCTTTATTTTTTACAAAACAAAGTTATTAGTTTTTGCACCCAGTGATCGGGCATTTATTTGGGCGTAAACTCGTTTACGCCCAATATGCCAAGTTTATGCCCATTCTGCCCATATTTGTTTTTGCCCTCGACCCATCTCTAGCAAGGAATGATTTTCTGGGAACTCCTCGAATCTCATCAGACTATTAACGCCAATCTGCATACGCAGCAGCTTCGCAAACTAGCAGAGATGTTAAAAATTAAGCGGCCAAAACGAGTCCAACTTTTGCATGACAATGCACGACCTCATTGCGCCAAGTTAACACATAAACAGCTGGAGGAGCTAGGATGGCTGACTGTTCCACATCCACCGTATAGCCCGGATCTTGCGCCTTCAGACTTTCATTTATTTCGAGCTCTTAAATTTCATTTACTAGGAAAAAAAATCGAAAATTCTGGAAGTATTAAAATTGAACTTGAAAATTTTTTCGAGACCCAGCCTGCCTCATTTTGGGAGAAGGGTATTTAAATTTTGCCCAGTAGATGGCTAACTGTTGTTGATAACGAGGGAGACTATATAATTGATTAAGAATCTTGGGGTTTGGATCGATAAGCATCTTTCTTGGGGTCCTCAGCTACAAGACGTAAGTCGCAAGATTTTTGCATCTGGTAAGTCACTGAGACGATTGCGGAATTTTCTTCCAACTGCCACTAAAACTGCGCTTGCACAATCCCTTTTACTTCCCATCCTACGCTGATGTCAGTTATCCAGATCTTACTGAGGCACAACTACATAAACTTGAGCGACTTCAAAACTTTTGCATAAGATTTATATTTGGCCTGCGCAAATATGATCACATATCTGAATTTCGTACAAAGCTCAAGTGGCTTCCCGTACGTCTTCGCCGGAATTGTCATATCTTGATTCAGCTCTACAGTATTTTGTTTAACCCTAAAACCCCCTCTTATCTTAAAGAACGTTTCAAGTTCCTTCATGGCACACATAATAGATATCTGAGGTCATCGGAAAACCTGAGACTAGAGATGCCGATGCATTCCACCAGTTTCTATGACAAATCTTTTACTGTTCAAGCAGTAGGCTTATGGAATGACTTGCCCGTGTCGGTAAGGCGTGCTCAATCTTTGTCCACTTTTAAAATTATGATAAAAAATCACTTCCTCTCTCCTTAAACAGCGCCATTATATTTGCTTTACTCCTGTTTCATGTCTATTGTTATATGTACCTATATATTTATTTAGATTGGTATAATATACTTTATGTATGTATTTATTTTATCGTGTAAATAGTACACCACAGACTACCTACAATATTTATCTCTCTTTCCCTTTTCAATCCATCCAAAGGTTGTCTTTAAAAGATCGCTCTGAGCGATAAGACCGCCCATTGTGTCACCCTTTGTAAAATTTCTATATTTATGTCTGTAATCTATATGGTGTACATAATAAAGAGTATTCTATTCTATTGATTAAATGTATTTTTTATTAATAAAAAATATTAATAATAATTTGTCTTTTAACTGGCAATAATTTATGAGACAACCTAATATTATTTTGGGGATATTTGTGTGATTTCTACAAATTGCTTTCTATTCGTTAAGTAAGATCGAATGATATATTTCCCCTGACACCGTATTTTTGAAGTTTATGTATTAGTATAGGATAATCCACATAATCAAAAGCCTTAGTTTAGATCCATACCTATAGATTTCTGTTATCCATTTTTGACAAAACAGGGAGAAGCAGGTCATGCATAGCCATATTGATTGTCTTCTGCTTACGAAATCCCTTTTGTTCATTTACTAATATGTTTGATTTCTCAAGATAGTTGTACAAGGACTTACAAATGACTTTCTCAATTAATATCTTTGAAAAGATGGGTATCAACGCAATAGGCCTATAATTTGACATATTTTGTCTATAATTTTTTTGTGCAATGGTTCAATTATTGACGTTTTTAATTTCTCAGGGAAGATTCCGCTAGAAATTCTCATATTAGTTATGTGGCTGAGATGGGGAGCTATACAACGTGTAACGTTAAATGCGCAAAACCTGAAAATAGTTTGATTAGAATAACGAGCAGAATCAATTGAACCACTTTTTAATATAGGTCACATTTTTCAAAAAATATCAATAAAAACGTTGCCGTGTCTATTTATTAATAGGTCAAGCAACCCAATGTCAGCGCGGCGCAGCGGCCCGGTGACGACTTCTCCCTCTATAAAGCGTCGTCGCAGACGCATGAAACGATCAGAATGGCCAGTAAAACTAAAACAGCTCATAAAACCTTTACAATTTTTTTAATGAGTTATTTTCTCTCTGAAATAGGCCAATTGAATTAAAAATCAGTTGGGGTGTCTGAGGTTTTGCGCATTTAACGTTACACGTTGTATAATGAGACACTTCTTTGATAACTTTAATGCACACTTCTTCATAACCAAGACCGTCTCGTGCTCATCTTACGAGACTTTCTGTCGGATCGTACTTTCCGCTCCCGCATCGAGGGTGCACTCTCTTCCTCTCACCCCATCCGTGCCGGAGTCCTCCAGGAATCCGTGTTATCCTCCCTTATGTTTACCTTGTTCACCAGTGACATTTCCAATAGTAAAAAGGCTCAGTTGGCTCTTTTCGCCGACGACACTGCCATTTACTATACGGGTCGCTGTCAGGACTCTATCGCTCGCACTCTTCAGACTTCCGCAAGTGTCCTAGGCGCTTGGTTCCGGAAATGGAGAATCGAGGTCAACCCCGATAAGAGTCAGGCGGTTCTCTTCTCGAAACCGCGTCGGCTCGCCTCCGCCCTCCCGAGTGCGATCACTATGTATGGCAAGCCGATCCCTTGGGGGAAGCAAGCCCAATACTTAGGTGTTATCCTCGAACACCACCTTACTTTCAGAGAGCACATAAAGATGGCTCGTTCGCGCGCCTTTTTCGCTCTCAGTAGGCTCCACTTCTTACTACAAGTGCAAATTGCGCCTCTACACCGCGGTCATCCGTCCCATCATGACCTATGCTTGCGTAGTCTTCGCACACGCTGAGCCTCACCACCTGCATAGAATGCAGACCCTCCAGGACCGTTTCCTCAGAAAGGTCACGGGAGCCCTCTTCTGTGTCCGCAATGAGAGTCTACACTTAGATCTCAGAATACCCACCGTCCAGTATAGTTCATGAAACGCCTTTCCAAGCGCTTCTTTGATTCTGCTATAACGCACCCCAATCCCCTGATTGCGGCGGCCGCCCGATACACTCCCTTTCGCATAAGTAGGATTCGCCGACCAAGGTATACTCTCACTATCTCCGACGACGCTACGACTCTCCTACAGGAGAGTAGTAAAGCTACCAGTACTCTAAAAAAATACAAGTCTCGACAGCCGTCCTTCCGTCCTCGCCGTCGAGGCCCGTCGCGACCCCTCATACCATGTCCGTTCCGACCCTTGCTCGAGCCAGCCCGCGCTGCTGAGCCTGTAGTTCTAAATTCTTCCCTAAATAATTCCGATTCAGCCTGTCCCTTGCTGCCCTCTCCCAGTGACGCCCTAAGCCGAGGTCCGTACCCCACAGGGGGTGCCATTAGCGTG